>JAAGNO010006019.1:0-20430 GCA_033439905.1 Ceryle rudis | reverse complement strand
CTCATAAAAATCAAGACCGAGGTACTTATCTGAGGCTCAGAGACATGCTCAGAAAGTCTATTAGGCATCACTTTCAAAGGACTGAGCTATATAGTAGATTCTGCTTCATCTTTCCTCTCACCCTCCTCCGTCCTCTCTACCGCCGCCATCTCGCCGGCGAACAGCCCCCTTCCTCTCCTCGCCTCAGCACGCACCACATGGAGCCGGCTCCGCCATCTTAGAAGGCGGCCGGTCGCCACCGTCCGCTGGCGCGCTAACGGCAGCGGCGGCCCCGCCCCCGCCAGCTCCCGCTCTCACCAGCCGGCCCCAGCAGGAGGCGGGCGAGGGGCGCGCGTCTTCGCGACTGTTAGGCGGTGGGGCGCGGGCGGCGCTCTCTGGCTGGGGTCGGTGAGGCCGGAGCGTGGCGGTGCCGGGGGCCGCGGCGGGCGCGCGTGGCCGTGGGGGATAAAGGTGAAGCTGGGTTAGGGAGAAGCCCGAGGCCGGGCGTAAACTGCTGGGGGAGGGACGAGCGGCGGGGAGCGGGTAAGTGGCAGTCCAGAGAGAGGAGGGCTCCCCGGGGGTAGGCTGGGGCGGGGTGGCCGCGTCGGGAAGCGGCTTCCAGGGCCTGAGCGGCGATGTTTCAAACGGGCCTCGTGGCCTTCCCTGCTCGCCCGTTGCGAGATGTGCTGTACCCCCCGTCTTTCTGCCGGCACCGCGTCGCCTGGACCCGAGCTTTCTACCGTCTGTGAGATTTTCCATAGGCCTCGCACTTTGCCAGAACGGTGTCAGGCTCCGGTGCTCAGTCCTTGTTTGCCAGGCTGAACCAGACGCCTCATCCCTGCCAAATAGCGGCCCGTTTCCCTTCTTCACCCCAGCAGCCCCGCGGGTTAAATCCTGCCAGACCCTTCTCCAGCGGAGAAAAAGGAAATGTTTTGCTTTCTGCATGGTTACATTGCAGTTGCTATTTTCATGTCCTTTACCCGTTGCTTTCTGCTTCAGGGTCGAATACCCTCCTCTCCGATTTCCATCTGATAAGGACTTCTGAGATAATGTGTTGGTTTGTTTTTGTTTTTTTCTTTATAAGTGCAGGGCCTTGCATTCTATAATCCTCGATCTCATCCTGGGTTTTGTAATGTAATTCTCCCTTGTTTTCATCCCGTATGCTGTGTTTCTGATTTTCTACCAAAAGTGCCTTTCTACTCATGTCAAAGTCATTAATTAAAATGTTAAATAAAAACTGATCCCACGGGAGTTCACTGTAGCTTTTCTTCCAGTCTCTACTTAACCTCCATGAGATCAACATAAATGTCAGCATAGTGCCATATCAAGTGTTTAATATTAATGTCCAGATGCGTGTGATCAAATGCATTTCTCCTTTTCCTAGAAAAATCACTGCATCTTAAACATACCAAGTAACTTTAGCAGGATTTTTCTCTGGGAAGCCAGCATTTAGACTTCATCTCACTTTCTGGTAAGCTTCACATGCTCAGTTATTCTTTGCTGAGAGCACTGTGGTAAGAACAGCTTATTAATTAGTTCTAAATCAGTTAGATGAGTTCTAAACACAGAAAATGATGCCGGAGCCTGTTAGCTTTTCATCAGGCAAAAAGGCTTGAATTTTGACTGTGGGTACTAGTAACTGTGGAACAGATGTTTGCTATATGACAAGTGTAAATGATACGTTAAAAGAATAGTTTGTGTCATTCACTTAACATGGGCTGCTGTATTTAAGGGGTTTAGAAGAGCACAACAATAAGTTTTTGAGTATCTGATTTCATGTTCTGCCACTAGAAGGGGATAAACAAAACTATGCTTAGCGTGGTCAGCATCTCCGATGGAGGTTTTTAATGGGGTTCTGACTTTTAAAACTAGGTAAATTTTGTGAAGTTTAGCTAGCTGATCTTACGCAGTATGAATACATGTGTAGTAAAAATGGGTTTTTTACTAGTTCTTAACTACTGGTTTCTATTTATGAAACTGCTGTATTTGGCAATTACACTTTTGCACCAGGTCTTCCCATCAGTAGATAAAATGTTATGTTAAAAAAGTTCTGCCTGGAGAAGGAAGAATATGCTTTATATTCTGAATATATATTTCAAAATTCTCTGAACTGACAGTGCTTCTGTAATGCTACATTAATAGCATAATTCTCTTTTTATAGATGAGAAGAGGTTAAGTGACTTAGCTAAAACTACAGAGGGCCCTTAAAAGAACATAAATGTGTAACTCACAGACTGGTGTGAGCTGCTGATGAAGGAGCCAGTACATTTGTTTGCTTTTATACAGCATCAGGTAGTATCTGGGGTCATTTCAGTCTCCTAGTTATCATCACTGCCACAGTTTAGGGTCAGGGCGGCCCCATAGGCCTATAACAGCTGCTCTCTGTTAACCCCCCTCCCTCTCCAAAGGGGAAGAGAAAGGGAATGAGGGAGAGAGACTCAGCCAGTAGAAAAGGGAAACTGGAACAGCTTGAGTGAGAATGAAAATAATAATCATGGAAATGAAATATGTACAAATATATACAACACCAGTATGGAACCCAACCCCCTGATGGTAATTCCATCACCGTCACCACTGGTGCTGTGGAGCAGGCACTGGGGGAGTCCCAGACTGGGCCCCGCAGCAGATGGGAGCTGTGTTCAGGAGCTGGATTCTGGTACCGGATTCAGGAACACACAGATCAGGAAGCAGAACAGAGTCCTCCTCGGATACTCTGAGGAAGAAGTGAGCAAGAAGCTGAAAGACCCAAGCCGAGAGAGCTTGACCCTTGTGATCCCTCAGCTTTATGCTGAATATGACATATATGGGCTGGAATCCCTCATTGGTCAGTTTGGGGTCCCCTGCCCTGTCCCCTCCTCCCTGCAGGTGCAGCCTTTCACTTTCCACACCCCCCCAAAGTGGTGCAGAAGATCCAGCAGTGGCCTTGGTCTGCACACCAACCCTTGGCAGTGACTCTGACCATGGGGTGTTATCCCTGCCAGCAGCAGCCACTGCCTGGGAAAACAGGCTGCTGACTTCAGACAGTGCAGTGAGTGAGAAGAACTGAGCTGAACAGTAAAATCACTGAACAGCATTAGTTCTGTTCTCACCCAGAACAGGACATCTGTGAAGAGGTGAAGTACACACTCTTGAAAGCATCCACCTGCATGGTGCCTGCTACTGTTCTGCTGGCAAGGCTGAAGGCAAAGCCAGTGGCTCCAGAGGAAAGCCTGCCCTGCCTGTCTCCCTGCCCTGCCTGTCTCCCTGCCATCTGGTCAGCACAGCAGAGGTGGCACAGACACAGAGGGTGGTCTCAGAGGACACTTACCTCCCCAACAAGGCAGAACAGAAGCAACTACTCTGAGCTGTAGCTGCATCAATGCCCGAAGAAAGGTGAGCACAGGAACCTCCTGACTGGAGCCCAAGGCACCAGTGAAGGCAGAGAAAGACATCAGCACTGGGACCTCCACAGCAGTGGCTGGAAGAGGCAAATTTTTCCCACTCACTTCTTGGTCCTCACTCAGGCTTAATGTGAAGGAAAGAAGATGATCACTGATGTACAACAATGGGAGCCTTTAGGAATCAAGAGCTTTTTGCTCAGTCTGTGTGCTGAAGTGCTTGGTCTTACCCTGCAAACACAAATGGTAGCAAGATTGCTCTCAGAAACCCAGACAAGAACATTTTAGTGCATAATTATGGATGAGATGCAAAAGGATGAAAAAAGAGGGAAAACATCTGTTCGCATAGAGCTTATTGCCATTCACTTAAGAGGCCCATTAAATGCCAGAAAAAGCTATTTATCCTTCTGTTTGAGGCAATTATCCTGCTGCAAATCTCTGTGGCAATTTGTCCCATGATTATTTCTGGAGTACTGACACTGTGCAGATACACTCACCACATGGAAAAAAAGGCATATATACCTTGCCCATTGAGGCTTACAGAGGGATTTTCAGAAGTGCAGTAGCCAGTGCTCCTCAAGGTTTTTAACTTACGCTTTACCTCTGCAGAGAAGCATGTTGTTCTGTGGAGCCTTTAGCTGGACTTCAGGTGCCTCAGCCCCTTTCTTTCAAAAATCAGAGGCGCTTTTTCATTCAAAGAACACCTGAAAGTGGGATTTCTCTTCTTGTAGCTACTGTCTCAGCAATATGGGATGTGAACAGCTCAAAGGATACCACCTGTCCCACCAACCAGGAGACCACTCAGCTCACCAGGCTGCAAGGTGCACAAGGAAGAGAGGCTTCATCTCCTTGAAGCCAAATCCTGCACTCATTTTGCAAGGAGGAAAGCAAGTGTGAGGCTCCCTCCATAGCTCTAGTGCATTCTCTGATGGAAGAGTTGTTCTCCAGGAAGAGTTGTTCTCCAGACCTCCGCTTTAGCCAACTGGAGGTGCACATAGAGGTGCTTCAGAAACACCAATAGTTGGCTCGGTTGCTTAATTCTTCAGTGACAGAGAAAATCCTCCCCTACCCTGTTTGGCTCATAAATGTAAGTAAAGGCTAATGGAAGGCTCGGATATCAGCTGGATGACTGGGGCTTTGCATTAGTTAAATAAAAAGGCAGGATAGGTGGCAGTGACAGGAGCACAGCATGTGATGCACATGGTGCCCATGGTGCATGTCTCCTACAATGTGAGAAATATATTGTCCCCACAGTAGGTAATGGGCATAAACAGGAACAGAGGAAAGCATTGTGGGACAGTGGTCTCCTTGAGCTGGCTGCTGTCAGTGGTGTGAGACAGCCTCAAAGGAGGAAAAACAAAACACAATTAACTTGAAACTTTTTTTTGTATTTGAAAATACCATTTTTATGAAGTTGTTCACTTGCAGAAAAGTTTTTCTGCTTTCTTTTCTCCCCAGCCATTACCTTTCCTCATAAGGTTGAGTTTTGACCCATGTCCACTTTTCCTTCTCCAAAATATGTAACTTGGACATCTTCACTGAGAAAAACAGACACGTCGGGGGAAATTCCCGGAAAGAGAACAGACCGTTTTGGATCAGCCTTAAATCGGTGATAGTCTGTAACACCTAAGTACCCAGGGTGCTGTGTGGGCTCGCCAGGAGCCTGGCCAGGCAGCAGGCTCATGAGCCAGGCTGCAGCCCTGCAGGGATCCCCTCACGGGATGTTTAGCCCAGGCACAGCTTGCAGAGCTGAGGGACAACAAGTCCCCACAGCATGAGGAACCAAGGACACTTGGCTACCCAAGAGAGTGGTTTCCACTCCGGCCTTTTGGTGGAGGAAAAGCTCTGGGACATGCTGCTATAGCAACAGCTTTGTCCAGGATTATAATCCCTTTTTTTTTATTAACAGCTTCTGGTGTGCTGCTACCTTCACATTTCTGTTTCTTCAGTGTACTTTTTTCTAAGCTTTCCCCATGACATTTTACAACCCTAACTGATTCGTGATTATGTCTTAAACCCTACTGCAGCACTCGAGTCCTCCAAACCTTATAGGTGTGTGGAAGCCCGACAGGCACCCACGTTTCCCCTGAGTTCAGCATCACTGTGTTTGCTCTTTGGTGTGTGGGTTTCTTTCAGTAACTGCTTGATCCAACATCTCCCTCTGGTGGAAAACGGAATAAAGCAGGATAAAGTAAGGCGTCGTACAACATACACATTGATTTAAGATAGATGGGAAAACAATACAGATCTCAGTCCAGGCCATGATTTTCTCTCTAATTGCTACATTGAGTCCAAATGAATCCGAATGTATCACAATGAAGTTTATCTCAAATAGTATTAGACTGGGAAAGCATTATAATGAATGGCAAATGACAATTTCCTGTGGGTTTGGGTTTTTTTTCAGAAATTTAGTAAATTTGTTTATTTGTCTATATGGAGACAATACATCTTTATGGCTTTGTTTCTGCAAAGAAAATCAACAACATTCCCCATTGCAGTAAACTATTATTTTGTGCTCAAACTCTAAAATCCATCATAGAGCCCATCTGCTGTCTGAAATCACAAGGATTGATATAAATGTCTCAAAATATATTTGCTGCCTTTCTATGCCATAATTATGCCTTTGAAGTTTCCCGTGAGCGTGACAGATCGGTTGCCATCTGCCAGGGGTGCCTATTCAACCTAGATCAGAAAGTGCAGATAAGAAGGAAATACTCCAGTATGGTCTGATCAACTTTTGTCCAGAGTGCATGTGGGCTTAAGGAACAGCAGAAGGATAAAATGCTTTGCACAGGTGACAGCTAAGTTTTTAAGGCCACCTTTCATCGGCATGGGGAGTCAGGGAGGTTTAATGACCTTCCCCTGGTTAATCCTCTCCCATGTGCATGCATTTCCCTGCCATTTGCTCTGTTTCCAGATGAAGACTACAGGGCCAATGCAACAGCACAGACAGATTTAGGATCAAAATGGAGTTTTGCAAATTCCTCAGCTGCCAGATCAGCTTCAGCTGGAGCTGGAGAGTTAACAGAAGCCACATCTTTACCTGCTCCTGACAAGGGTCTTGGGTGAGGAGCAGAAACTCAGGGGTGGATGATGAGATATTTCCAGGGACTTACACCTGAGGCTGGGCAGCTGAAGCAAGAAAGGACTTCAGCTTCTCAACAGACTTCAGCTGCCTAAAAGCCAAGTGGTCAGAGTCAGTGAGCCAGCCTGCAGGCATTGAAATGTCATGACCCCCCAATTTGTGGGTAGCTATACAGTTGGCATAAGGCAGTGTCACTATGTATCTGTGGATATATTTCAGAATATTTAAATGTTCCACACCTAGGGAGAAAAATGAGGGAGGGATGTGAAATCATTCCCAAAATATTAGGACATATTCTTGGCAAATTGGAAGTTTCTGGAACAAAAAGTTGAGGCTCCTGAGTAGGATGCTAAGCGTTGGTGCGGCATGACCTTAGCGGGGAAAAAAGCCTCCGTCAGAAAGACTAAGATTTAAATAGATTTTTCAAACTAGAGCCGGGGGGGGGGAGTGAGCAGGCAGAGAGGAGTTCATGATGGCATGTCCTTAAAGGTGTCATTTTGACCACTTTATAAGCACTAGTAGGAAGGAAACGGCAAGGTGCAATCTGGACAAATAAGCCCCTTTTAACAGGGCAGAGGAGCTGGAGCAATCAAGCCAGTACATATGCTTGTTGCTATAAGCCTGAAAATAAGATGTGGATCTAAAATGCTTGATTTTTATATAAGGGTACTGAAATATCAGAGACATTCCAGAAGAAATATAATTACCGACTTGTTGTAATAGCATGATAAAAATTACATGGGAAAGAACCGAAATAGATCCTGTCCAAATGAAGAAAAGCACATGATCTCTGATGGCAGACTAAACAAGATTTTGAGGAAATAACTTGCTAATAGACAAAAAGCTTCCTCTACCCCAGCAGGAGCAGAGAGGCTGCCAGAAGGTTCTGCAGGTGACCAGGGCATGCAGTCAGCAGATGATCAGGGTGGCAAAGGAGCTTGAGACAAAACAAGCCCTAATACAGCAGCTAAACAGATTATTTGTGTCTGTGTTCGGTGTGGAAAAGCTTAGTGAAATTCCCACAGCAGAACCATTTATTAAGGGGATAATGCAGAGAAGCTGCTTCAGATGGAATGGCCACTACATGAGGTTTTAGAACAAAGAGATGCAAGGGACAGTAACAAATTCATGAGCAGCAGATGTTACTTGCTTGTGGGTTTTTTAAGGAATGCTAATGGGAAATTGTTGCAGTATTAGGGCTGGTGTATAACCTTAAAACAGCCAAGGAAAAAAGAAGGTGGCACATGACATGGTTTTCTTTTAAGTGCTGCGAGGGATCTAGGGAAATCCAAACCACTAAATCTGATGTTCGTAGCAGGCAAATGGTAAAAGCCATGGCAATAACATAGTTGCAGAGACAGATAGGGTCTAGGAGGGAAGAATCAGCAGAGCTCTGCAGTGAGGAGCTATGAAGCTGTGCTTCACCACCCTCTTACGGCCTCAGAGGGAACAGTGAAGCTGCAGACTGGAACAATCTGCTCAGTATGATCTGCCAGCTTCTGGAAAGCCTTTATTATCGTCTGTCACCAAGGACTCGGGAAGAAGCTAATCTGGCATGGGATAAAAGGGAAGATCCTCTAGTGAGTCAGCTAACGCATGTAGGATTGAGAGACAAGGTAAGGAAAAATCATCTGCTTCTTACAGTGAAGTCACTGATGACATCATAGAGGGATCTGTGGTAGGACCAGTGCTAATCCACACAACCCACCAGTCAGGCAGTAAATGGTGAAGTGGCTTGGTCTCCTGGTGGCACCAGCTTATTCAAGGTAGAATGCAAACTGCCTGCAAGGAGCTGCAAAATCCACCTCATGATCCTGGGCACAGTAAAGGCAGGTGAAATTTGTTGTGGATAACAGCACAGAAAAACACATGGGTGAGCTGGGAGGAAGACCCCCTTGCTACCCAGCCTTGGCAATGGCCTCTCAACCAGCTAATACCATCCAGGACAGATACATGGAAATTAGGTAGTTCTATTCAAATGTCAGTTAAAACCTTGTTAGTGACTATAAAGCAATTTAATACAGGATATTATTAGGAAGATAAGAGAGATGTCATCAATTAAATACAAGGTTCATCCTCTTATTGCGAGTACTGTGTGCAGTTCTGGTCTTGAAAAAGGTATGTTAGGTCAAGAAAAGGTATAAAGATGGGCCACAAGGAAGACCAAAGGTATGGGTTGACTTTATGTGGGTAGCAGCTACATAAATGCAAGATTCTTCAGGGTGAAAAAGAAGAGTCCAAGATGGAGTATAGTGCAGCTTTATAAATTCAAGAAGCATCATGGAGAATAACTAGTCACCACTTCTTGCAAGATGCAGGAAAGGGGCATTGAATGATGTTTCCAGGTCCAAGACAAAGCCAAAGGCAAGGAGCTCTGATCCTAGGCAAAGAAGTGTCTCCCTTTACAGAACCTGTTGTCACAGTATGTCAGGGATTACAAAAGTACCATACATGGTTTCAGAAGCAAGTCAGATAAATCATCTGCGGGCCATGAAACACTAAACTACTCCTCAGCTGAGGAAGCTGCTGGGCCAGGAACAGCTAGAAGTGGCCCTCTCCACTGCTGACCATGGCACAAGCTAGTCTGATGGGCCTTGCACCTGAACCTATTTTGAGATTTTTATCAACCAACTTTTAGAAGCAAGTTAGAAGAAGCCCCACCACCCTGCAGAGCAGAAGTGCACAACCAAAGCTCTGGTTTCTCATGGCTCTATGAACACCCCATTAGCATTAGTAGTGCTTCTTGCTCCAGGATAATCTACACTGTTTTGTTATTTTTTTAAGATTAAAATCAAGATTAAGATAAAATAGCCCATTCTCATGTTCTTTTTCCATCCATTTTTATGCTCTGTGTTAGCTGAGAACAAAGCTGTGGTTTGATAAGCCCTACGCCAACACCGCTGCCAAAAGCAGCGTCTCTTGGAGGGGGTGGGGAATGCAAACTAAGCCTTCAGAGCTGAGGAGAAGAGGGCAAAGCTGCTGAAGGCAGGGCTGGCTTAGGCTGATTCCAGGTGCTTATTGACTTACCATTTAATTTGGTGATGTTTCTTCTGACAGCTATCTCTTGTGAAGGATGACTGTTCTCATTCCCCCTGATAACATCAGGAGTTGGGAGCCATGTCTGTATGTAGCGTTTCTTGGCCCTGTCAGGCCATCCCAAATGAAGGAAAGCTCCTTGTTTACACAAGGAAACAGGACAGAAGTGACCTTTGCTCCATTATTAGAACTTCATTTATCAGCTCATTTTAATCATGTGAGTTCTTGGAAGGATTTTTATTTGTGTTGTAGCTGTAAGGACTAAAAAGTGGATGCTAATGCTTTTGAATGAGCCATTTAAGATCTGTTGAGTAGTTTAATCACCAACATTCAGACCTGTACTTCGAGAGTAAGTTCCAGTTTTGGGGAGTCACTATCTTCAGCCACATCAAAGGGCTCGAATTAGTGAGTGTAAAGCTCAGCTCAGCATCTGCAATAGAGTGGGCTCTGGTGGCTCAGCTTCCTGATGGCAGAGGAGCTCACTCACATCCAGTTACAGACAAGTTTGCCTTCGGAGTGTTTATCTACTCTTAAATGGTTCTTCTCTCTTTTGTTTGCAAATGAAGCTGATGTTGAGATCCTTGCTGATTTGTCACCAATTTATTCCTATCAGCTGTTGCAAGGAAAGCAGACACCTGATGCCAAGCAGAAAAAAAGATGCTCACACTCCCAAGCCCACCCTGAAAAATTGTCTTCTGTAGAACGTGGGCCATGGCAATGCTGCTGTTGGGGGGTGGAAATCATTTGTGTCCGAGAGGGAAATCTGAGAGGCTTGAAGAAAAAAGATTTGCAAACAAGTGTGAGAAAAGATACACAAAACTGTAGCTCACATGGGGAAACTTCCTCTTGCAGAAACTTGGCGTTAAGCTCCCTGAGGTGTCATACGAGCAAATGCAGTGATCAGTGTCATAGACCTGCTCTTAAAATCACATTTTCCCGGTCACTGTGCCTGACAGTAACCTAACACTGCTTTCTCTAGGAGCTGACCTGGAGCACGATACTGCAGCACTGCCTGGGGTTTTCTTTTCCCTGTAAATCACATGGAAAATGGTAAAGTTTGTTAGCAAGATGGCAGCAGCAATGGCAATACTAGATTAGATTTAGTAAAAGAGGAGAGAATTTTTAACTGAATCTGAACCTAGTGCATCTGATATCCTTGAGGTGCAGATGAAGAAATACTAAATTGATGTTATTTTTCTTATATTGCAGCAACCTGATTCCTGTTATATGAAGAACATTTCCATATCATGCCTTCTCCTTAACATGAGGCTAGGAGAAATGCCCAAGGCAGAAACAATCCCAGGTGGAGGAGGACAGTTGAACTGATACCTGGATCAACCCATCATGCCTTCCCAAGGTGGCAGCTGGAAATCAGGTGAGCTACCACAGCACAAGCTGTTGTCTTAGGTTTCTTCTATTCAGTAATGGAATAAAAGTCCAAAGTTGCTACTACAAGATGCAACACTAGCCTGTCGTAAATGGAAAAGGAGCCTCTGGGATTCAAAGCTTGGCCCTCGATGAGGAGGCCTGCAGGGCAGCAATACAATCTCTCACTAGGCGAGCAGCCTCTTTGGCTGTGCCTCTGTGCATTGAAAATCCACCAGCCCCATGCCCATAGTTGTGGACCACCAAAAGCTTAACTCCTCCTTGGCTCAAGACCTCTCTCTGCAGTCTCACGCACTGCCTAGATGGTCTCAGGCCCACCTTCACTGTGATATCCTGAGCTACATGCAGTGAAGGCTCAAGGGAGCAGCATCTGTCAAAGATGTCTTTGGTAGTGCCAGGGTCAGGGGAGAGACTCCAGTTTTCCACTTCCCTGGTTCCACCTAGGGTTACCCTGTGTATCCCCGGGTAGATGTAAGTTGAGCCATCCCCATCCCGGATGAAGTTTTTTATCCAAGGAGCATGAACCTTGAGCACTTGTCCCCTGACAGGGAAGAGCTTCTCATCCCCCACCAGCTGGTGGGCTCCAATGCCCGTGCAGTTGACGACAATGTTATATTCGCTGTGCAGCTCCCACAAGTCTGCAACTTTTCTGGTGTACATCTGGACGCCAGTTGCTTTCAACCTGCAAAAAAACCCCAGAAGTCAGGCAGAAAAGAACCCCCTAAACCCTCATGCAATTATTATGCACATCAAGTAAATGAGATAGATTGCCTTTAACACACCGGTCACAACCAAACAGTGGGTAGGACAAAAACCAAAGGAAATGCCATGGGCTTTTTGTTTGTGATTTGTCTGATTTGGTCTGATCAAAGTTATTTTTTAGCTGGTTTGGGCTGCAAATATACAGAAAGTTGATCAATATTAGAGGAGGGTCTGGCATAAGACCCTATGCAGACAGTCAGGTCCTCACGGTCTCATGGATTCATTTCTGTAACCGTACCAAGCTGTAACAGCTCAGGCAAGCTGAAAAATATCAGATGTATTCCCTAATTTACTTTTGCTAGCAACAGCACTATTGTACTACACCCATTTTCATCTGCCTGTTCCACACTGTCACATTCATTCCCAACTCACTGCCCTGATACCAGGAGTCACTTGGTCATCTAGTGCCATGTGTGTGAAGCCCTGGGGTACCCAAGACATCTCTGCAGGCCAGGCAGATGTGGCAAGGGATCCCCTCAGGAGACCCATACCCTTCTAGAGCAGCAGCCAGGAGCCTGCTCTTTAGCATGAGTAAGTCAGAAGACAGGTTGGTATCTAAGGAGGAAATCCTGTCCTTTGCAATACTTGGGGCAGCTGGCAAAGTGATCAACCCCACTGTAAAGGCAGTGATTTCTCTCAAAGCATTGAGGGAGACAAGGATCCAGGGCAGAGCTGGTGATATGAGGACTGGGGTTTGGGTGGAGCAGGACACTTAGGCTGGCTGGGAAGAAGCGGGGAGGTCCTGTGCTGCAGCTCTGGGTGGGCAAATTGCTGGGAGAGCTCCTAAGCAGTGTAACTGGGACTCTGCCATCATGCCGTAAGAGATACAGCAATTAAAAAAAAAAAAGGTCGAAATCTCCTGAAGACAGGCAAGCAAGAAGGAAAAAATTCCTGAAGTCCATTTCTGGACCAGCAAGGTGGGTACAAAAACAATTTTCCTTGTGGATTGCCAAGAGAATGCTCTATAAATATTGCTCAGGTCAATAGGGATTTGAGAATTAGTTACATGTTTAATATGCTCTCATTTCTCATCACCAGAGAGAAGAGAAGGAAAAGGAGCTTGATCATCTTATTAGACGACATCCTTTGAGAAATAAGAAGGCTAGAGTAGGAATAAGGAGAAAGCAGAAATCATGTGGCACATACTAAATGGGTTGTACAACTTAGCTGTGCTTCAGCAGCAATTTCCAATTCATTTAGGCAATGAAACATGACAGAGCATGTGTACCGAGGAGACGGCACAGAACTAACGTGGCACTGGTGCAACTGGAGTACTCCCAGTCTGGCTGGCTGCTGAAACAAGAAATGTATTTTTCATGTTTTGCAGTGAGATGAAAGGCACCCAAGCAACCAGCTGAGCTGGCAATTTGTACCATGGAGTCAGTACACGTCTTTCCTTAACCTCAAATCATCTCACAGCCTATTGCTTTCCCTCAAGCAGAGACAGCTATTTGCTCCCTTTAGGGGCACTTAAATGGATTAAATGCATATCTTGGGGGTCAGAACCTTTTTAGATCTGCATCCTGACTCTCCTACAGTTCCCCAAAATCCATGTATTTTGGGGAAACTTGGAAACTGGCAGATTTTCTAACATTCATGTCAGTCTAGGCATGAACTCTGATGCCATGACTCCTCGGTGTGAATGCATCACCCATCCTATGCAGGCAAACATTTCCAAAAGGCTTGTTACAAGATGTTACATATTTTTACATATTTGACCTTTGGTCACCTGACTGGATTAAGAAATGACTCCAGTTGTTGACCAAATTTGAGATTAATCAGTCCACCTACTTCTTAAGTGCAAAGTCTTCACAGATAAGACATCTTACCAGACATGCCTGTTCTCCCAGGGGTTGGATGTATCTTCAAGAACACAGGGATATTATTTGGGAAGTGTGACAAATGAGGAGCACCCACACATTTTCTTAGGACATGGCAGGTTCTTGATGTACTTTCAAGGTCTGGCTAGCCGAGCACAGTCCCCGTGTCTATGTCAGTCCTATGCTCAGAGATGCTCCCATTCTACACCCCACGGTACAGCCGCAGTGGTAGAAAGTAGGCTTTGCATAAATGGGGCCTTTCACATCTTGGAAAAATTGGGTACTTATTTCTTGTGCTTCTCTTCAAGGAAGAGCTTGCTTTTCCCCGGTGACAAAGAGCCCTTTTCCAATTTATTCAAACCTAAGGCTCCCAAGGAGTCTCCAGCTCTCTCCCAGTCCCTCTGCCTGGGTTTCTCTCTGGGTGTGCAAAACCAACCTTTTCTCCAGCCACAGCAGGTAGGGTGGACAGTCACATTTCAGTGTTGTAAAGGCCTGACCAAATCGGTGCTGAGGAAACTTTCGGAGTTCTGCTTCAGACATCGATCGAAATCCCAGGACAACATCTGACCAGAAAGGTAACTCTTCCTTGGGAGTGTTTTTGAAGACCTGCCACCTAAAAGGACACAGAGAAAAAGCTGCAAAATTTAGCCGCTCTTGCTCCGCCATGTTATGTGTCACAGCACTCTTAGCACAAGCCCAGAGACTCTGGAACCTGTTCCTGCTCTTCAATGCAGCTCTGAAAGGTTAAGAGCAATGGGGAAACACTGCTGCCTGCTACTGCAATACCCACATTGTCAAACAGGCAGAGGGCTGAGTTTGAGGGTGACACACTGGAATAAATAAAGTGGAGAGAGTTCTTCCATCTATATTGTATGTACTTCCAGCTCTAGAAGTACGAAGTCCCCTCACACGGTGTCCTCACCACAGCTGTGGCCACCCTGGCTGGACCTTCATGTAGGGCCACTTGCACAGGTGGTCACATTTTTTTGGGTACCCATAAAGCTAAGAGGTCCAACCTCAACATTCCCACAGGGCAAATTTCTGTGTACATGATAGGCGGCATAAAACGCCCCCAACACATACACTCCAACTGCATCCCTATACCTAGCTGCTGAAGCTGGATGATCCTGCAGTCCCATCCCTATGGAGAACAACAGGTGCATGACAGCATGTGAAACATCAGTTGTTAAAAGACATTTGGTGCTGGCCAGTCTTGGATGGTTTCTCTGTGCATACCTACGCATGAGTTTTGCTTCAAGATACATCATGGCTGAGCAGCTGCAATGCAGCTTCTTGGGAATATGGTCATAAGGGCTACTCCATGAAGGGAGTAGCCTGAAAATCCAGCAAGAAAAACGTCCCCGCCTGCTCCAGCACACAGTACAAACATAACAAAGGGTGCCCTGGGGGGCCATTCTTACCCAGAGATCAGATGAATGCCAGCCTCTGATGCCTCAGCTGAGTTGCTGATGGCAAAAAGGTCAGCAAAGGTCTCTTTGAACCACTGCTTCTGCACATGGATCGGTGTGCCTGCATGTAAACAAAATGAAATGTGCAAAGAGGAATAATGCAAAGAAGTGAAGCGTACAAGCCAGTGTCAAGGAGACAAGACAGACAGGGAACACGGGTCATGGCACTTTTCTTCCTGAACCTCTGTGCATCACTGCACACCCAGGCATGCAGCCGCAGGAGGTGCTATGGGCAATGGCATGCCGGGTTGCACGCACCTGGGTAGGTGTGAGGGATGAGGATCCCAGCTGCGATGTCACTCGTTGTATTGGGGCTGAACTGGTCTGAGAGGACTGTCACAGAGCAGCTGGGGCAAGTCTCCGCAATGCACAATGCTGTGGACAGGCCGATGACTCCCGCACCAATCACTGCGACCTTGGGTGCTGCCATTTCCAGGATGCAGAGTCAGTCAGAGGAGAGAGGTACCCACCTGCATTTGCAAATAACATATCCCCTGTCACCAATGTCCCTGCTGGATGCCCTCATCAGGCTATGAAACACCCACACAAGTTGTAACACAACCTCCCCTGGGGCAGCCAATTGAAAACTAACTGCTGCACACAACCAAGACTGAGGTGAGGATTAGGAAAACCATCAGGCTTGGGTATGACAAGAAGTATTTCAACAGCCACTGCCCCATCCTCAGCACAAGAGCAAAGGGCAAGAGAGCTATCTGTACACACAGCGCTGCTGTTCAGGCTGTAGCAATCTGGGGCAAGGGTTTTTCAATGGAGTCTGAGGGAGTGAGGCAACCCATCAAGTTTTCCATCCTGTCAAGGGCAAAAGTTGGAGGTGTGGAGAAACTGGCTTTTAGGCACCATGAGCAAAGAAAGTTGTCTGAACACCAGGATCTTCAGCACTGAGGTCTGTCAGTGCCTGGGCAGCAGAAGCAAATCATACAGGAGGCAAATGCAAAGCAGAGTCCAGTGCGTTGTGGAAGATGTTTTTCTTAACATGCATCTTAGTTTCCCTGCTGTGCAGGGTTCCTCCCCCCAACCCTGAAGATTAGGTTACTTGCTTAGCTCTGTCTTAGAAAATGTGAATTTTAGTTATTAAACAAAACACACAATTTCACTGTTTAGAGTGGCTGTTTGCACTCCCACATCCAAAAATTGTTTGAGCCACGATGCCTTGGTGGTAAAAGTACTGGAAGAGAAGTTACCTGTACCCTGGTGCATTTTATGACTCTAGTGACCTGAGTGTCCTTGGCTCCTCTACCTGCCAGCATGACCCACTGCCTTGGACAGATTCGTGGGCATCGAGGCTGCCACACTCTCCCAGCAGCAGGTGGTGGTCGCCAGCAGCCAGCCAGCCTCACAGCCCCAAAAGCCTGTATATTTGCCCTCTCTGCCTTGCTTTATAACCTGCTTTATATCCTGGAACAGCTCCACTCCACTCCTCAGCATCTTCAACTGCTGATTGCTACTCCAGGAGGTGCAAGATCTTTGTTTTCCCTTGTCCTGGCCAAGTTTAGGAGCTTGGCACCTGCCCTGGTGAGTGGCACACAGCTCCTGGCTGCCCATCCCAGCTAGGTGCCAGCCTATGCGCCTGGCCATGGCCAGCTGGCACAAAGCACAACTGAACAGTGCAACTTGGTGCACCCTGCACAATGCTCGAAGCCAGGAACTAAACAAGCCCAAAAGAGACTGGGCCTTGTCAGAGGTGGTAAATCCTTCAGCAGCTTTGAGCTGGGCTACACCTGCTGGCTCAGGCACTCCTTTGAAGGGTTACTGCCAAAAACTGAGCAGGGATGTAAGGGGATAATCTTCTTTGCCTATAGCTCTTATATTTTCCTGGAGTATCTATGAATATTCACTCTTGGTGAGGATGCCGAGTAATATGGACCTTTGGTCTTGCTCCCTTAACAGCCTTGTTTTCTCCTACAGGACTCGCTCTTCCTTGACTGCAGAAATCCAGCTTCATTAATTGCTTTCCAAGAACCTTTCCTGGAAAGCAGTGCCTGCAATCATCGAGGACAGGCCGATTTACCATCTTCTTGTGGCTTTTGAAATCTTTAAGTTTAGGCAAGACAAACTGTGGGATTATGATAGGTCAGGTTTACTGATGAGATTACTTGCTTAGAACACACAGCTTCTCACTTACCCTTGAGGTTTTATTATTTAAAATCTGATGTCTCTACTGTGTAGGAAGGGAGAGAGTTGCCCATCATTACATTCCTTCTGCATAACAGCTAAGGGTTGTTACAACCCCCCTTCTTCCTCTCAGGGAGACACTTAATGTTGCTTCCTGTTAATTATTATATCTTCTTTCTCAAGCTGACTCTAAAATTGCCCACACAGCAGGGAAAAGAGGATGCACTGCAGGGGGAAAGATGAACCCTCAACCAGAACCACCAGCCTGCACTACTGCCACTCACAAACCCAACCTGAAAAAACTGCTGATTTGAATGGGAGCTGCACCTCTCAGCTCTACCACCACACCAGGCTTCCTCAGCCACCTGCACCAGGAACAGCTGTGGAGGGTCAGAGCATGGACAGCGTACGCTTCCTAACATAGCCTCCGGAATATTTGGTACTTGTAATTGTTATTAAACATAAATCACAGAAAAAAAAAAGACTAACAATAAATTAGGGGAGTTTAATAATGCTAAAATTACTTTTGTGAGGAAAATTGGTTCTGAGAAAGGTCTCTAAACACCTTTTTATTTACAAAACTTCTTGCTCAGCACTGGCAGCTGCGGAAATCACATGCGCCTGTCAACACGCCCAGTGAGCCTTCCAGCAGTACACGGACAACCACAGTCCTGCTGGAATATATGTGCCGGGTACATTATGCATCTGCCAGAGATGTGCTCTTGGTTGTCCCTCACTGCTCTCGTTCGTTGAAGCCTTTGGACCTCTATGGAGATTGAATTTCCTGACTTGACCTCCACGCTGCTGGGGAGGAAAGGGGAGCGGTGGCTCGGGGGAGGTTCAGGTTTCACGAGTCTTCCCAGTTTGGATGGGATTTTCACAGACAAGCTGGTTCCAAATCAACTGATACCAGTGGCCAGTGAGGGTGGGAAGGGGCTGCTGGCAGTCCTGGAGCCTGCAGGAACTACTCGTAAGGCCATGACAAGCACCCATCAAACATGTTTTTCCAGCACGTACTGCTGCAATCCCGGAACACATCAAGCCTGGATGCAACAACGTACCAAAAATCAACTGGGTCAAAGCAGAGGCTACACCCAGCTTGTATCAGCAAGTGCAGCTTGGGCTTTGCAGAGCTGCTGACCCCGCTGTGAGCGCAAGGCTCACCTGTGGCTCTGCACCCGCAGCCCAACCTGCCTCAGCTGGGAGCCCTGCACCATGCTGGGAGGGCATGGCAGGAGGAACTATTTTTAGCTGATGTAACAGGCCACCTTAATGCCACTGGGGGTGACACTTCTCACCTCCTCAGACTGGCTTCTGCTGAGGCCTTTGCAAAAATCAGCATTTAAAAGGCAAATCAGTTGCAGTCACTGTTGGAGACAAGGGGGAAGGCTGCCAGGTATGGTTTAGCCCCCTGTCCTTTCTTAGGGTCAGAAGAACAGGACAGAGGCCAGACAGAGCCACCCTGAGTTGTAATTCTTCAGCAAAGAGGACACTGGCTGCCTGGCATGGGCTTTGTGCCCCAGCTACCTTCCTGCACCTCCCAGGCCAGAACAAATTCTTTTTTAAAACATTGCAGTGTTTTGTGATGTGACTCAATCTTCCAACTCCCACAGCTGAGAAGACAATGTCAGCCTCCCATGATGCAAGGAAGTCCTTATTCTTTTTTGCTTCACATATCTGTGTGTCACCACTGAGTGCCACTGACCTTCTAATTAACATTCTAGCAGTGGATAACATGATCACTATGGATAAATACACTGAACCCCGGCACACAATGTGTACCACACACAGAGGAACATGTACACCCGCTGCAGCTGTAGCCCAGTCCCTCCAGGCTGCCCCTCCGGCTCCGACCGACCCTGGGAATCGCTCAGCTGGAAGAGCTGCACCAACGCTATAGCTCTGGCATCTGCATTACAGGCACAGAACCTCACCCTGCCCTTTTGCCCCTATGGCCCAGCTCCATGTGTGTGTGTTTCCCCGGCAGGCTGGCTGCTCTTAGCTGGTGTCACAACCCGGGTGACCTACCAAACTGAGCACATTTACACACCCCAATGAACAGTTCAAAAAGCCCAACTGAATTGTTGACCAGAAAATGAATCAACAGGAAGGAAGTAAAGAAAACGAAAACCTGTTCTATTTGAAGTCCTGTAGGGTTTTTAAAAGTAACTCTCAGCATATCTAAGTGCTGAAACGCTGTTTTGGAGCACCTGAAGTCTCTGGCAAAGGCTGCAGCCTTTCTGACCTGCCAGAGGGGCTCCTCGTCAATCAGGGCTGCTGTGCCCACTGTCCCCATCCATGCCTGACACAGAGCGCTTTCTCCCTTCTTTTTTTTTTCAGATCACTCTTGTTTTTTCCTTTCCCCAGTTTACAAGCACCCTCGGTGTGGCTTCCCTTTGCCTGACCTGCAAAGAGGGGTTTTGCCAGACTCTCTGCTAAACGTATTTACAGACACTAAATCCATTCCTGGGGGTTTCTGAGAAGGATGCCCTGATTGTGGCCTTTTTGACTTTCATTTGGGCCATTCTGTGAGAGGTACATTTAGGACCTGACACAGGGGGAAGGTGAGGATGCAGCCCCTTCACCAAACAAAGGTCTCTAGAGGATCCTTGGGATCCCCTCAGCCTTTCTGCACATACGGCACCACTGGCAGAAAGCAGATGTGTCTCTGAGCCACCATCACAGGAGACCCAGAAGGAGGGAGGCCTCAGCTCCTCTTTCAAGTAGGTGTTCACATCTGCATGCACGGGAAACACCTCCTAAAGGATGGTAGCTTATACCCACCCTATAGGCTACCAACAACAGTCAGCTCCACCAGTAGCACCTGCACGACGAGCAATCTCTTTGCTCTTCAAACCTGGAGAGATTTGCCATTCTCGCTCCCCATGGGGCGATGGCTGTTGAGGCCGCTGCCCCTTTGCGGGGGGGGGGAGGAGAAGCCGAGGTTTAGCAGGCCCCGAGCTCCCCCTGGGGTCCCATACCCCCGGCCAAACCCTGCGGCTCACCACTCACATCAAAACCAGCAGTGACAGCCACCGCGCTTACACTGCGCCCACAGACTTTATGCGTGGGCTCCACCTCTCCCTGTCTGAGCTTAAGGAGCTGCTTTGTGCTCTGGGGACTTTCCACTTCCCCCGTGGAAAGTCCCCGGGGCAGCCCTCGGGTGCCCTGCGGGAGCCTTTCCCCTCCCTCTGCAGCAAAAGGGCTTCGTCATCCAACGTTTCCTTCTTCGACTGAAAGTACGGTCAATAAAACCCAACAAACAATCAAAACCACCCCATGAACCTGCTCATGATAATACGCTTCTTCAATCAATTCACTAGTCATAGCCTACTAGGAATCCCCCTAGGCCCCCTATCAACATTATTCCCCGCTCTACTACT
>JAAGNO010006018.1:0-59375 GCA_033439905.1 Ceryle rudis | reverse complement strand
GCAGCATTTTGTACAGTAATATGCCATCTGTTGATGTCTGGCAAAATAACCCTCATCATTACCACTGCCCAACTCCAGCCCCTCGGCAGCGGCACGGGGCACGCAAAGGGACGCGCTGCGGGGAAGAGCAGCTCCGTGACATCGAACCTTCCCCGGGACCGAGTACGCCCGGCTCAGCCGCCCCGAGGCCTGACAGGAGGCCGCAGGTTTCTGGCAACGGCTGCGGATCCACGTAGGGCCTGAAGGTGGCAAGCGATGTACGCTCAACGCCGAACCCGCCGGTAGCCCACGCTCCCGGCTTGTCCCCAACGGCCCCAGCTACGGCCCCGTGTCTGACAAAGCACAATTTCCACGCTGTGTTTTGTCCGTGCGTCATAACGGTTGTTTCTTTTACAAGCATGTAAACGTTTTACCCTCCCTTAGGCTGTATCAGCGACAGGAATCGCACAGTAAATTTGTCATCACCCCAGGACCAAATTCAGGCCACCTGCTGACTCCGGTAATCACCAATCGCCTCCATTTCTACCTCTGACACCCTGAGGGGAATATCAACCGGCTGGTGAGGGCTGAGCTGGAAACGCCTGCGAGGCACTCTGAAGCTTGGGAGATGTAACGTCAGTCCCCAGCGTTGCCAACTTCAGATACGTCTACCCTATAATATTTGTTTAGTCTGTCTACAAGCTGGCATTGCAAAACCACGGCAGATAAGCTGTTTTGTCTGCTTTCCCTTACTCACCTAAGAGAATTTCAGTAACTGTTTCATTCTGGTACCACAACCAGCAGAGATACCTGGGCTTATGTCTCTGCCTTTATTGCAACAATCTGACAGACAAATCCCTTCTCCAGCGGTACGCAAACTGTCCATCGTCTACCAACAAACCATTCACACCTTGTTTTTATTTGCAACACGCAGAGCCCTACTTTGATGAAGCTAAGGTGTGTAAATCTGCCCCTGCTACCTGAGGCTCTCCTGTAGCAATTACCTCAAAGAACTGAAACGCTCCTCTATAAACACAATAAACATGTCAGCCTGGCAGTGACGTTACTAAAACCAATCTATAGCTCCCTTCGGGATGTAGGGAACGTGCCAATACATTTATGAAGTGACCTCCCTTCCCGAAAGCGCGTCGTACTTGCTGCCTCACGAGGTGCTGGTGCCGCGTTGCCACTGGTAACTCACTCGCGTAGCTGTGACCGGCTACGCCGCTTGGTTATTTCCTACTGGAAGCTTCAAACGCACCCTCAATTACCTTTTTTTTGGGATACATTCACTGTATCCTCAAAACCCATTAGTCAATGGGTTTTGAGGATACATACGAATGCACACACACTTGCACGTTCTGCTTGGTTTTATTTAACTCTCCTGCTGCTCTGGGCAGACAGCCGGCTAGGGAAGGTTTTGCAATTTTCTTTTCTCGTCCTCCTAGCCTGGGAATAGCAGCTTTGGTTTTAATCAGCCTCTCTGCAGTCTTGAACTTTGTCCTCCTGGAATACGGTGCCATTCATTGAAGGATTTCCCTCTGTCTAATAAACATTAATGAATCACACTCTACAATTCCCATGTGATCTTATCTCAGTTTCACAGATGGGGAAAACAGAAACAAATTAAGGGGTCTGCACACACCACAAATCAAAGGCAAAGCTGGGGGAAGAAGCCAGTAAGCCCAGCACAATTCCCTGCTCCAGTAACTCTGTAAAACCGCGTTCCTCCCTGTGCAGCTGCTGCTCTGTCAGTAAGCACGGGGCAGCCAGGGTTACTTTCAAGCTAGCCAGGAAGACTGAAATTGCTCTTTTCCTGAGGTTTGGCTTTACCCGTAACTACAAATTCTGCGAGGTGATAGCTCTGCCAGCTTCCTCAGCTGAATTATTCCTGAGGATGTCTATTTTCCCTTAGGAGCAGAGGATATCTTTTCAGATGAGCAGAGATGCAGCAGGATACTGGGAACATTCCAGTCCCTCCTTGTACAGCCCAGGGTTATCCATCTCCCCAGGGGAGAGGCCTGACTTCCCAGGGAATTTTCTTACCCTCGCTCTGGACAAAGCGGTCCGTTCCATGCCGAACACAGCATCGCTGGGCGCCTGTGAAGAAAACCACATCTATTAATTACCCTGAGCAAGCAAAGACAGATAATTGCCTCGCTCTTGGAATCCCTAAGTAGGGCCACTTTCTAGAAGAAAGATGCCTGAGCTGTAATTCCAGTTACAGCCAAACAGAATAAACCAAAGGTCCCTGCAAGCTGTGCTCCTGTCAGACAACCAGCAGGGTTTTTTTCTGACAGCCACGATTTTTGTGGCGCTGCCTGTGAGTCATTATTGAAAAAGCGTGATTCTTAAAACACAGGAGGAGCGCTCTGCAAGGTGTTAGACACAGCAAAAAACCAACACCCCTTTTACACCTCCGTCGGCTGCCTTACAGCGCCTTGCCACCAAACATTTACAAATTGACAAGTTTTAGTTCAATTTTTTTCTCCGCTTGTTAAAAATCGTTTCTTTCTGAGGACAGAATCAGACACCTTAGCCTTTCCCCTGCATACTGAATAGATTTTCCTTGTGTTTAGCTCCATGGACAACAACAACATGTATGGTGCAGCCTTCTGCCACGGTAGCCAGGTTACTCACAGCCGCGTTCACAGGTTTCTGCTAGAAAAGGCCACAGGAAATCCAGCGCTGGCAGCAAGCTGCGCTGCTGCTGGCTTCGCTTGTTTTGTTCAGCAGGTGGCAAGGGACAGTGTATGGCCGGATCCAGGCTAGGAATTGCTCTGCCGGAATAAAATAGCGGTATTTCTGTGCTGCGGAAGGATTTGCAGTGTCAATCTACCCCGAGAGCACATCTCAGCTGCATGACACAGCCCCTGTCGAAGCTCCTCAGCCAGATCTCGCTTAGCCACTGACGGCATAAAGGACGAGGTGCCTGCTATGGCAATTCCTCCTCCGCTTGCTGCTGGCCAGACAACCCCGCACGGCTTGCGCTGAAGCCTCTGCCCTTACCCTTTCCTGAGCCAGCCGGTCCGAGGCTGCCGTGGCTTCGTCCACACGTGGCCATGGCCAGAGGCCTGACCTGCAGTGAATCACAGCTACAGACTCAGGTCCCTGTGCCCCAGTTCTGCAAACGATCCTGCACAAACCTCATTGTATTCAGGAGGAGAGACCCGGCTTGCTCACTGCAAGCCTCACCTGTTACTCTTAGAATCCTATTTTCTCATGTCTTTAAAGTTGGTCTGTGACAGGTTGGCGATTACTTTTGTTAATTTGCCACCCTCACACATACGTCTGCATCACCCTTTTTAAATTGAACTGCAGTGTCAGATCTGCAGCTGTTGGCAAGGCCATGTACATGAAGGATTGCTGCTCCCGCCAGGTGCGAGTATGAATGAAAAGGTCGCGGGCTGGGGGGAGGATTAGGCTTTGGCACAGCTGTTCACATTCTCACACAGAGCACGGTCTGTCCACCCGTCTGTCCGTCAGCTCGCACACACGAACCAGACAGGTGAGGAGCTGAATATTGGGAACAATTCAGCGACGCTCCTACAAAGGCACCACCAAAGACGTGTGCTCTCTGTGCTTTATAAAAAGCTTTTACGGCAACACTCTGAGCAGCTCTTGGAGTGGTGAAATGATCTGTACAGAAATATAACTGCAGAGTGACTGGGCAACATGCTGCCCGGAGACTGGGGTGGGGTACCTTGGAGAATATCTAAATCCTCAAATGATGCCTGAGATTTTCATGTTAAACTGGAACATTTTCTTCCCACGCTCACCTAAGGAGATGAAGGCAGACAGCTACTTACGGGCAGTTCACAAATCCTCCGACTACTGGGAGCAATCAGGGCAAAAAAATCCACCAGGGAGACACCAGACCCATCTCCCTGGATCTCCACCTGAAGTATTCCACTAATTCAAGGCCTTTGGTACCTGCAGTAATGAAAGCTGATGGCTATTTTAAGACCTTCTCACGCTTGCACTTCTGTTACAACCCACGGGAGGCTTCCAATCTATTTCTGTACATTAGACATCATTTCTCTTCTGACTTCTATATCAAATGTGCAAAATAATCAATAATTCACTTCGGCTCTACATTCCCATTAGAGTGCACCGTGGCTGTGATTTAAATATATTTCTATGTCTGCAAAATAAGTAGATACCTTAAACTGTCCTGAAATTGTCCTCTCGTATGTGACAGCACCTTGTACCACCCCAAGTGGTTTTATTTCCCCAGCTAATAAATCTAGGACAGAATACTACTCTTTTGTTCTATATTAAGGCCATAGAATAAAAGCAGCTGACTGCTCTCCCAGCCTCTGTCTGTCCTCACAGAGGGGAATGTGGGGTGAAGAATTAACCCCTGGCATGAGCTTTTCTCACGATAAGTCATTAAGAAAAGCTAGATCTCCTCGATGCTCTCCCAGAATTAGATGCTGACGAAATGGGGACACCCGTTGCCTTCCTCCCCTTCCTGTAGCCCTCACGACGCACTGCAATTAAAGGCTCACCCGTGATTACAGGGTGATTTCCTTCCACAGCCAAAAGGAGCTGAGATTCTTGTAGCTTAATTAATAAGAAAAAAGCAGGCATTGAATCCTCCCATCCCTCACCACTGATGCTGCCACACTTCCCAAGTCACTAATAACCTCATCCCTTACAGCCCTCTGGGCTCAGCTCACTTTGTATGGGGGAGCTGGGCTCCAGGAGATTGAGTGACTTGTCCAAGGATACATCTGTCACAGGGGGTGTTCAAAGTGAGAGACAGCCAAGTGCCATGTCCCCAGGTTAAGAGACCCAACCTCCACAGAAGCTCGTCCTTACCAGAGGCTCAGTCTTGAGCTCCAGGGACAAGGAGACAGGTGTCTCAAACAGACCACCAAAAACTAAGGTATTTTGTCTGTGAATCTACAGACCACTGGTTGCATTTCCCAGTTTCCTCTTGTCCCTGCCTTTCACCCTTTGGGATCATCAACCACGGGCATCCGCAGAATCCAGTGACAAGGGCAGAGCACGTGGCAGGCACATGCACCCCGGTAATGACTTCATCTCTTCCACCAGCTCTGGCAAAACAAAACCAAAACCAAAAGCCCGGTCCTGCATAATTGTGGCCTTGTTATTCATGGATCTTAAATTGTACTCCTTCATGAATTTTAATGTGCATTTTCCTTCCACTAATCCCACATTAGGCTGGAAGCCTTTATAGACTGAACGTTCGCCCTCCTCAGCTCTTTATTCCCTGCAGCATTGTGGCCTTTGTATCCCCAGGCATTGCCCTTGCCCCAGCTGGTCTGACAGCCAGGCTCAACCAACATTAAAGGGCTTTCTTATTAGGTCTCTGGTTTTGCACTTCCCTGACAAAAGCAGCAAGCCGGTTGAACAGACACCCTGTGAACAGCAGCTTATTTATTTTGCCTGTGATTTGCCGATCTATTAGCGTGGTATTAGTTGCACAGCATTTGAAACAACACCTGCCTGTAAATCTTTAATGCTACACTTCTGTAAATCTCTTTTTCCAGCTAAAACCATCTCCATGAGTCATCAGGAACAAATGAAAACCCTCCAGGAAATTCTCCTTTCTGAGGAATGGCAGAATTTCCACATTGCTGCTGCTGGGTGACACACAAGGGCATTAAACACGGACAGTTGCACAGCACCGGAGACCACCAGATGCTCAACAGCCTTATTTTAAATGGCATTTAGATACGAAAGCTGGATGGGACCATTAGATACTCCAATCTGACCTTCTGCAAAACGCAACTTGAGCCTGTTATTTCACCACTAAATATAGTAATTTGTTCAGCTGAAGCGATGCTTCCAACCGGAAGGTACCGAGACTCGGTTTGAAGAGGTGCCGAAGCCGCAGCTGCCGTTGGTGAACTGTCCCAGCAGAATGGGGCTGCCCAGTCTGCCCGAGGACGAATGGAGGCAAGATGCTATTTTTGTGTAAATTACTAAGAATATCAAGCCCTGCCTTTCCGTGTATGTCACAGAACCCTTATTAAATGAAATAAAGGAACCTTGTACAGCCCTTCAGCTCTCAAGTTCTAAAAGTATGGGGACCTTGATGTATAAATACATGTTAAGGACCTTCCTGGCCCTGACTACAAATGTTCCCAATTGCCACTAATTTCACATCACTCGCAGAACCACTGCTAATGTTTCTTTTCCAATCCATACAGAATATACTTAGTGTTTTAAGGAGTCCAGCCCTGGGGATACTTCGTGCTGGAGTGTGCCGCTAGTACCACAGGCAGGCACCGGCAGAAATGAATCTGACTTAAAATCTGATTTGACTTAAACAACACTGACCTTATGAGAAGTGTGGAGTCTGAACCAGGCCTGCAAATCCCATCTGTTTCTTATTTCTATAACGGGCAAGCTAAAACCTTAAATCCAAACAGCCCTGAGCTTTGAATCCAAACTTTGCAGCTTGAGTCCGTTACTAGCAAGGACAGCTCGCCCAGCACGGACTTGCTCCTTACATTGAACACTGGGATTTGCAGCACAGCATTACATGGAGGAGACATATCTCTGGTTGACTAACAGCTAACCTGGCAAGGCTCCTGGAGACAGAGATTCATGGGCTGGTGAATAAGCTGACCCACCTCTTTGCTCCCCATAAAATTGTTATTGCAACATTTGTGGACTTCAGTGGAGTTTTGAGGGTTAACTGGTGTCTGTGAGCCACTTGATTGCTCCTCCACTCTTAGGAGCTAATAAAAACCTGCACTAACTCCAGGAGCTATTATATTAAGTTAAGGTATTTTATTAAGCTGGGGGGGTTTTGTTTTGTTTGTTGGGTTTTTTTTACTGCAATTTGATGTAAAAAACCCAAACACCTAAAAAATCTAATCTGTAAGGCAAGCAGCTTTGTAAGGCTTTTATGAAAAATAAAAGAGAGGATATTCAGAAGAAGCCTGGTCTCTGGCCTTTAATTCAAAAGACCAAAGCTGGTGAAGGCTGGTCTCTGAGCGTGAATGGAACTTGGCAGTACCATTCCCATTAGTGCAAAATAAACCCTTTAAATATATAATGACTCAAGTACAATGTAGGTTAGAAAAGTAAGCGTGGAACTGTAAGGGTCCTAATTATTTTCCATCTGTCTACCTTTACGTTAAACACCAAGTTCTGATGTTTCCCCAGATGCTGGGTGAATTATTGAATTTTGAAAGCGATGCTCTGTTTATAGAGCTGCAATTACTCAGTATCGGTCTTTGGAGAAGACTCTCTGGCCCTCCTCACTAATGGCTTCTTCTGATCTCATCTGATGTGGAGGATTTCCTGAGCATTATATGAACGTTATTCACTCGGCCTTTTTAGCCTAGTAAAGATTTAATGACTTCAGCATAAGGACTGTATGTTTTGCTGCATTTGAACTAGATTTACTCCCCGACGGCTGATGCCGTTCCCTGCGTATGTACATAGGGAGTTCTTGAACTCGTTACAGATTTTTTTGGGGTAAGAATCTGGGTATTTAGCACAAATGATTGTATGAACCTCAGAGTACCTCTGACACCTGAAAATACATCCTTGTCTCACTGTCAGGGTTGGATCCCTACCTGGACTCCCCATTAAACCGCCCAGGTAGAACCCAAAGCTCCTGAGACCTTGATGTTCCAGAGCTGGATCCATCCCAGCCTGGACAGGGCAGACACCTACTTCCAACACAGCTCTCTTTTTTCCACTATGTATGAATCAACCTTCTGCAAACATCCAGGTTTTAATTACTATCCTGCAAGGTGGGTGTCTGTCAGAGCTTATGTAAAGTCCAGGTTTCCTGGCTTAAAGAAATACCTCTGGAGGATTTTTCCAAGATCAGGCAAAAGGCAGCAAAAAGCCAAGGAGACATTCAGGCCTGCTACTGATATATCCCCTAATTTGGAAAAGCTTGGAAATATTATTCCCTACACCCTGAAGCAGAACGTGACAACCTTAAAACCACAGCCTGTATCTGGGATTAGGTCCTTGTGCGGCACGTGGTTTCAAGTTCACTCACTGGTGTTGCAGTGTCACATCCTGCTCCTCCCTGGCACCGCTGGGACCACCTGCCCTTGGCTTCTATCCAGGTGGTTTGCCACCTGAATCCAGCTGGTTTGCCACCTGAATCCCTCACTTTCTCCAGGATTTAAATCTGTTCTGTCACGGAGCAAACCCTGGATGAATCATTTTGCTGATGAGGATTTGAAATCTTTCTCCCCTCTCTTCTCCTGCACTTTGAGGTGTTTAATTGAGATGCTGCAGTACACTTCAGGAAGATGGTTCATAATAGCTTTAAAAAAAAGGAGTTATTGATTGTTGGTTCCACACCTCACAATGTGGGGCTCTGCACTGGCTCAGTTCCCCGCATGCCGTGGATTTTAAGCCACCGGCGAGTGCAGGAGAGGATGCAGTCAGATTCTGGGTCATCTTTTGTTCAAAAAAATGAAAAAGAAACAAAAAAATTGACATGTTTACCCCCTTTCTTCAGTGACCGCCCACACGCTTGTGATTCAAGGGATTTTTCGCCAAGCTTTTTACCGCAGAGTGTTTCTTTGATCGTGTCTTGTGCTGATTACTGTCATTTGTTTTCAGGCCTCTCCTTCCAGCGTGTGCTTTGGATGCAACCCGAGGTGAAAAGGCAGCTTCCTCCATCCTGCGTTTGATCAGCAGAAGGTCTGCGTGTTTGCCTTCCCTTCCTACCCTTACCTCTGGAAGAGCAATCAGAAAATGCAGGGTTTATACACACGTATTTAAAGGTTTCGGAGGATCAAGCACCCAGATGTCAGCAGGGAACCCCCCACCTGCTGCTGGCCGCAGAGCATCTCGGAGGGGACCACCACCCATCACAGGTCCTGGAGGAGCTCCTCGCTCTGGGAGGTAAACCCCATCCCTAGGAACCTGACAGCAACCCACCAGCAATCCCAAACCGAGGGACTGCCCATCACTTGCCCCACAGCTCCTCAGGGCACAGGCTCCCCTCCCTGTGCATGGGGAGGGACTGGTGTGTACCCAACGTGCACAGGCTCTGCTGGGCTAGAGCAGGACGGTCACAGACCTTCAGACAATCTGTTCCCTCAGGAATCAAACAGCAGAGACTCACTGGCTCCTCCTGTATCTCGCCATCAGAGCTGGGCAGCATCGGGTGACTCGCTGCCCTCCAGCGATGCCTTTCCTTCTCCAGACACTTCAGGTCAGAATTTCATCTGGTCCAGGACATTTTGTACCCAGCAGGGAAGAGCAGCGGGAAGTGCTGAGTGATGCTCTCCTGATTGTATTAACTGGCCATAAACTGCTGCCTTTCAAACTGCTGCTGTGTGACAGACAGAAAATAGGAACAGAGGCCGTTGAGGGACCTTCAGGAGCCACTTGATCTCACGCTTGCTTTCGGAAATTAAACCATTTCAGCAGCAGATTCATCTTACTGAGAGTCTGAAATGCCCTTGGTGTGAGTGGCTTGCAAAGAGGTGTCTGGAGAGTTGAAAGGGTCCACAGTGATGGAATCACCACATGGGTGCTGCTGAAGCAGGCGCTCAGCTCCGGTCGGGGAGCGAGGGACAAGGATATATTGAGTGGGCCTGATTTACCTGTTGCACGACACAAGATTGGGGTGCTGGAGAGCCCCAAGACATGGGGAAGATGACAAAGGCTCCCCTTTTTCCAAATAAGTGAACCGAGAGACTTCAGCCCAATTTTGGGATTCCCACTTTCACCACACCCCCAGCCTTCCACCAGCCAGAGACACGGCTGCGCGTTCGCTCCGTGGCTTGGCACAACACCGGGTCCTTTCAGCCACCCGAAACATTTACAGCTGAAGGAAATGTAAATCACTTCCAGCTCACACCTTAACCAGCGTGACCAGCAGCATCCAGCCTGCATCGTCCTTTGGGCAGGACGAGACTGCGGAGGTAATTGCAGTTACTGTTTGCTGGAGTGATGCATTTTCATGGTACATTTAATTTTACTCTCCAATATTTAGGTTTTTTCTTTCCGTTAACTTACACAGAAAAACAACCCTGCAGGGCACGAGGGAGGGTGGGCTGCAAGGCCGGGCAGCTTCTTCCCTGCTGCAGTGCCACAAGAAGAGGAGGTTAATTAGCAAGCAGCAATCAGCGCCCAGCAGAGATCAGCGCCCACAGCCCCGAGCACCTTTTTGTGCCCTTTATGGGGAGAGGGGTGATCTCGGGGTGCACACAGCTCAGTAAGCACATTTAGGTCCATCATTTAGAACAAACTAAACCACAGAATGACATTTTTCCCCACATTCAATACTGAACCATTAGGCCTAAACTAAGCTAAAGCTAAATGTCGAGCGTAGCTAATCTCTTTACAACTAACACACTAAAGCATCTGTGCAACCAAAATTTCCTCCATCTGTAATAATTTTTACATGCAAAGCTCATCAGGCCCATCTGACACCCGCATTAATAATTCTCACGCTGACAGGCTGAATTACTGATTTTCCCTAATTCATTTTTTCTGTCTCGAAACCTGCTCTCCTTCATCTAACGCAAATTGATTTCACCCAATCTATTTGATGGATCTGCCATTTAGTATTCAAATAACATTTCAAGAATAAAACCGGTTGGTGATGCAGACACCAGTCCCTAGCACGAACCTTAGATGTCCGTGTTAACCTGGCATCTCTCTGCAAGCCAAGGAGAAGGCTCTCGGAGTAATAATAAATAATTAAATAAATAAAGATGTAAATAAAACATATGAATGTTTTATAAACCAGGCAAGAACCAGAGAGATTGTCGGGGAAAAGGAGCAACGTGTTCTGGTCGTACCTGTGTTTTGGGTATGTAAGACATGGTGGGACACGTGTGACCCCAGGAGGGACAGTTCCCACCGTGGGCAGCAGTATCTGCAGCTAAAGCCTAACTCTTGTATTCAGTGTTCTCACGTGAAAGGCTTTAAACTGCAAATGGAAGGATCTGAAACCCTGCTCACTGGGCCGGGTTTGCAGAGCCCAGGCTTCACCCTGCATCTGGCCACAGCGTGGGAACCCTTGGGGTGCAGCAGCAACGCATCTGCGGCTGCTCCTCTACAAGAGGCAGCTCCCAGCCTCATCCCAATTAATCATCTCCTGATGACTTTCTGAACCGGGAGGATTTCCTTAATTATAACCTGCGTTAGACTTTAATCAAGAAATCAATCTTCCACACTGCCCGAAACCCGAGGGTACGGCGCGTTGGGCGGAGGAGAGCCCGGGGCGCCCCTCGCTCTGTGCCGAGGGGGTCCCTGCAACACCACCGGCCGCCTCCCTGTGCCGTGGGGCTGAGCAAAGCCCAAGAAGTCCCCAGTCACAGCCTCAAGGGGATGGTGGCGATGCCCTCAGCACCCTTGTGTAACTCTCACAGTGGAGGACTCCGATGTCACCCCTGCAGTGCGACCCACTGATGGCCCCGGCTGAAACAATGGCTGCCCAGCAATGCAATAAAAATCAGCGGCTGGGGCCGTGGGGCAGGTCAGGCGCAGCCCGTGTCACTCAGGGAGTGGGAACGACGCCTGTTTACTGGGGCACAAACGCAGCAGAGCTCTGCAAGGGGTTCGTTCCGCTTGATAGACGCCCGTCCCACCACGGGGACATCAGAGCAGCCGCCGCAGCCGTTGGGAAGACTCCCCGTTTACAAATAACGTGGTAACAAAAGCACAGGGACAGCCTTCGGAGTATTAACAGTTGACTGCTACCCCACAAGCTCAGTGCTTGCTGTGACGTGTCCGGCCGCCAGCGGATGCTCTGGCTCTGCTGCGGCCGTGCCCGGCGGCTTTTGGCAAAGCCATTAGCTCTTCCTCGCCCCCGGTATGGTGAAGCTGATGCTGCTCCACTCGCCCCTTCCCGTGCCCTTGGACGTGCATCAGGAACAGATCTGAGCCCCCACCTATCCTCACAGGCTCCCAGTGATTTATTTCTTTAACAGGGATCAGCAGCAGTGGGTTGTAAGCAGAACCTGGGAGTGGTGGGTGCCCGTGCGGGGCTCGTTAGCAAATCTAGCTGGGAATTTAATTAAGACCCCTGCGCAGCCCCGTGCCTGTGCCCTGGCTCACCTGAGCGCTGACATCTGTGTGTGTTTTCCGCCGCCTGATGCGGGATGCCGGGCAACGTGCAGCCCTCGCATCCTTTGTGCCGAGCAGGATGCTGCGGGGAGAGGACTTGCATTTGTCAGCCTCATGTGGCTTCACCTGCTCCCACCTCACACCGGGACCAACGCGGCCCTGTGTGCACCTCCTGCCTCTGCAAACCTCGTGAAAACAAACACCAGCCCTGGGGCTGCTGTGATCTGCTCCAGTGGCCAACGCCGGGCAAGGCCACTGTGATCGGAGGGAACTGAGAGGTCTCAATATTAACCTCACATTTTGGTTCCAGTCTGTGGGATGCTGAGAGGCAAATCGCAGCAAAGGATTTATCCTAAAGGATGCCAAGTGCCCTGGACAGACAAGAAAGCCCCTGTTGGGAGCAGCAGACAGGTTGATGGTTGTCACTGGCCTTGAGCCACAGCTGGGCAGCAACGGCAGCTTTAAGGAGCTGCAGCCTCCTCCGTGGTGCCTCCAGTTTCGGGTTATTTTGGTGAAAGAGCCGTTGTTTCTCCCTTCCCCATTGATGTTATTAAAACAATTTCCTTTGCCTGAGGGCAGAGTACCCACCTCCTGCAACAGCCATAGCACAGAGCACCCTGATTTTGCCTGAACTCACCCCCAGCCCTGTGGCGCTGGAGCCAGCAGCTCCCCCACACCGGGATCCCACTGGGCCACTGGGGACTGGGGGTCTCACCCTGACCAGTAAGGTACAAAACATTCTGGGCAGCATTCTGCAGCACATTGCTCAGCCACTTTACAGTGGATTAATGGGTGGATTTTCATTCTCTCCTTTCTGAGGAGCAATGGCTGGGGCAGGCAGCCCCCATCAGTTTCATTTTCCCTGATACCAGTAGGAATTTTTTCACGAGCAGCTGTGAAGACCCAACAACTTTAAAAATAATACAAGTTCCTGTCATTTTCACCTCCAGATTTGCTCGGCTGGGCAGCAGCAGCTGCTGGCCTGGCTCTCCCTGCACCCCATGAAACCCTCCCACATCGCAGCAAGACAAGCGGCGGTGTCAGGAGGGGAAATCAGGAAGGTGATTTGTTTGGTTGTTTGGGGTTTTTTCTGCTTATAGAAGGTTGGGGGTTTTTAACCTGCTAATAAAATGCAAATACAGGAAGCAAAGGTATGACGCAGCAAAATGATTTAAGAGACTGTTATGGTAACAAAAGGGAGGGAGACGGGGCTGAGCTCTGAGCTTGCCTGTGCCATCACAAGTTCAAACCAGCTCAGCTGAAACCCGTCAGGCTGGTTGGGTTTTAAACTGAGAGATGACCAAAACATTTTGGTGCATTTTTTTCCTCTACAGAGCCCTTCTGTGCCTTTGTCAGCCATCAAGCTGGAGCTGCTCAGGCACCGACCACGTCCTTCCTCCCATCTTTTGGCTGCTCAGATGATGAGGATGCTGGATGAGGAAGAGATTTTGAGTACCTGCTGCCTTTGCGAGGAGCTAAAAATAAAAAAGCATCTGCTAAAAATAATGAATGATCAGGGGAAAAATGCTAAACCCCAGAGATCTCCCTGGGCTCTGAGGATTAATTTTAATTTCCCTTTAATCCAGACCAAAATAGTGACATCACTGCTGGAGGGTACAGCTGCCCTGGGGACCAAAGCAGGAGTTGTGTTTCCCTGCCCATCCCACCCTGCAGCACCCTGAGACCCCACTTGCTCCCAGCATGGCCAAACCCCAGCACCAAGCTTTTGGGTGCATTCCAGAGGAAAATGGGCACTCCACAAGCAAGAGGCCTCAGGGCTTCGCTGGTTTCTGCAAGGGACATGGCTTAAATCCTGAGGCCGCAGCTCCCAGCCATGCCTTCCCTAGCTCAGTGCTTGCCATGGTGCAGATTAGAGAGTTGGGCTTTGTGCTGTTCTGGGTGCTTGGGTACGGCCAGTTTTGGGGTGCTCTGATCCTCTATCAAACAATGACCTCGGGCAAGGGAATGAAAAGGAGCCAGATGTCCCAGATTACAGACTGGATTTTTGAAAAATAAGGTTTACCCATACTCTTTACTTTTAGAGGGAAGAGAAGCGCTGATCAGAGAGAAATACTTTGCAATCTCCCAAAAAGATGAAAAAATTGAGAATACATTTAAAGCAAAAGGATGCTATGCCCCCAAAATCCCACCCTGTCTGAGCCTGCACTGCACAGCGCAGCCAGCCCAGCACGCAGCCCCTCTCTCTAAATCCACAGAAAATGGATCTATCCAAGTGATAAACCACCGATAGCAGTGAGATAGATAGATAGAGAAGAGCACAGGCTGGGCTCTCCCTGCAGTTCTTCGCTACCCATGCATATGGCCAATGGGGGTGGTTGAGCATCATTAAATAGAAACATTGCTCCCAGTCTACCTACTGCATGCAGATATATGCAAATATATGCATGCAATAATTTACATATAGAGCTCGCCTGGGACTTTGCTTTGATGCTGGGAGGAAAACTCCCTTAGTTCCTGGGACAAGCCCGGGGCTCAGTGCTCCCCATGCAGCAGCTAAATTAGGGGCAGGGGGTTTGGGGACAGATGGGCTCAGAGGAGGGAGGCAGAGGGCCGCGCTTTGGGGGTCTTTGTGCAGCAAGGTCTCAGCCTCAGTAATATTTTAAATGCTGAGAGCCCATGAATAGATACAAGGGCTTATAGTCCACAGCGTGATTTATATGCAACAGCACATAAACACCTGAAACGGGGTCTTTAAACGCTCCCCAGCCTTTGCTATAATGCTGCTACTGTGGAGCTGCGGCAGCTCCTCGTGGAGCCAACGCGTGTCCCCCGAGCCCAAGACTGCTTCGAGGGGAAAAAATACTATGAAAAAAAAATCGCATCTAAGCTATTCCTTACAACTGCTCCAAATGTGTTTTCAATTCAAGAGTGACCAGAGAGGTAAGTAAATATTTTTCTGGAAAGGAAATGACATTGTGTTTACACCTAATGCTGTTTGCTGAAGCACTGCCCACAGTTGAGCTCCAGCCTGCTTAATATTTACCCAGCTGGAGGAGATGCTCAGCGGCGTTTGGCTGGGCTGGGCACGATATAGGTGAAGAATTCAGCGTTTATACATATATAGGAAGCCTTGTGGTTTCATGAGCTGGATGCACAAGCCCCAGCCTCTCTTTGCCGGGCTGTGTTTTTGTGAAGCTGTGAGCCTCGGACAAGGGGCTGTTGTTGGATCAGGACTGTGTGGCCACTTGGCAAGGGCAAGGTAGATAAAAAACAAATATTTAAGTGAGGAGGGCCCAACCTGCAGCCTGCTGGGGTCTAACGTTGCTCTGCAGGGCTCTTCCCATCACTGGGAGCGTTGCTCTGTATGTTGAGAGGATCTCCCATGCCTTGCTTCAAGACTCACTGCTCCAAATGCCTGAAGGTGACTGAGCCAAAATTTGCTGTTCCTTCAAATGCCTTTTTGCCAGCCTTCTGTGCTGGGCACAGCGATGCAGGAGGGACTCGGGTGCCACATGTCTTGTCCCTGTGCCTGGTGCCTCCCTTGCTGCAAAGCAGAGGGGAGAGACCAGTGGGAATGAGCTACAGAGCCCCTTCCCCAGGGAAAGCTCTAGCTGTGCAGCCAGCTTCATGGCCAGTGCGTCCTCAGGATCCCACCTAAACCCTGTGCCCTTTGCTCCCTGGCAAGGGCACTGCCCATGCGAGGCATCTGTGTCCCAAAGCAGAGCTAACCCAGGCTGGGGCTCACACCCCCCCCCCGAAACAAATTTACAAGATTTTGGAAATAGTGGCTGAAATCTAAATATTTTCCTTGGACCCAGACAGGCCAAAGGCACTCGCTGCCACACTGTGGATTTGGGTAACCTGTAGCCAAAGTGCTAACAAAGGTGCTCCTGTGATGCCTTAGCTCATCAGCCTGGAAACAAGCACAAAGCACTTCCCTCCCCAGCTCCCAGGTGCCGAAAGCTGCCAAAGGTCAGACTTAAGCTCTATGGACTTTGGTGAGAGTTTGCACAATGAAATCCCCTCCAACGCCTTGGGAAACGCAGGTCTGAGCTTTGCCTTCTGTTAATCATTGATGAACAGGGGGGTTGCCAGGCAGAGCAGCAGGAGCAGCTGAGGGACAGGGCCAGACTCCCTGTGCCTCCAGGACCTGCTCGAATCTCTCCACCAAGCCCTTAAGCAGCTTTCACCTGGGATTAGCTCAAACATTCCCAGCCTCTGGTTCAAAATAGCTTTTCTTGCTTACAGGCAATTAATCCAGAAAGATCCCACTCTCCCTTAGCCAGCATCTCCAGTAAGGGTTGGGTTTTTTTTCCTAAGACTTGAAACTTGCCCAGTTCCCAGGTTTTTCTGATTGAAAAACCAGGAGCGGGGATGCACACACAGATGTTCAGAGCTATGTTGTGACAGGACCAGCAACTGCAGCTCCTGCAAAACCAGCTGAGCAAAGCGTGGCCAGGTACAAAGAGCACAACCAGCCCAGTCGAGGCTGAACAGGCTGCATCTGGGGGAAATTCAGAACAAGGGATTTCACTCAGGAGCTCACTGCGGGGGGAGAGGCTGGTGGTGGTGTACCAAGTAGAGACTTCCTGTATGAGCTGGGTCAGTCCTGACCACTATGAGCTCCTCCTCTCCTGCTGACAGCAAACAGAGCCAAAGAAAGTCCCGTGTATACCTGAGGCCATAGGGACCAGGGGAGGAATTGAGGAGGTGAAACAACAGCCCCTTCTGTGGGATGGAGCCCCAGAACAAAGAGCTGATGAAAACCCACAGATCAAATCAGCAGCCCCCAATTTCCATATGCACTCGTCAGGCTGAGCAGAGTTGGGAGGGATGTGCAATCAGCCACATCCAGAAATGACGTGGCTACGATTAAATAAAGGCCATTATTGGTGCCTTGCTAATGGCTCGGGGCGCCAGCAGCAGAGCTGTTTGGCTGCCAGCATCTCCCAGCTCACAGGAGCTCAGCCCCATCAGGCATCAGTGTTTAAAAGATTAAATTCACCTTCGCAAGCCTGCAAACAGCATCCACATTAACAATCACCCAGCACAGCCGCGGTGACAACCTCCTCCTGCAGCCCTGATAACCAGCAGGACAGAGCCACAGCAGCTCAATGAACAGCTCAAATATTGCATTCAGAAAGAAATCCTACCTCAAATTAAAGACAACAGAGACTCATCCCTTCACAGCCAGTTCATTTCCTCCCTTACAAAACCTGCTCCCACCTGGCTTCTCCCTACTGACCTGCCACGATACCCCTCCTGGGGAGTTGAGCTTGAGCAGCAAAGCCAGGCCAGGATTTCAGCAGCACCAACACTCTCAATAAAGCTCCCTCCCAGCAAAATATATCATGGTTTCTCTGGAAAACAGCAAAACCTGGGAGTCGGGGGAGGCCCTTGTGATGGGCACAGCCAACACCTCATCAGGGGCCCAGCCATCAGGTGCTGGTGCTTCATTACTCTGGGCCGTGGCTTTATCTTGTCAGGGGCAATCTGGGCATTGATGAGCTGCAATGTGGGAGAAAAAGTCTCCTTGGCCGGCAGTTAGAAATTTGTATTGACTTACTGAGGTGCTCTGTTTTGTGCCCTGTGAGCCTGGGTTTGGTTTGCACCCCTGCTTTGCACAGTGAAGGCTCCAGCGCTTCCCCAAGGGCACCCCGCTCTGTACAGCATCTGCACTGTGGCTGCTTCACCTCCAGGCAGCAAATGCTAAAAAAAAATAATCACTGGATTGATCACAAGGATGGAGCAAAAGCCCCATTTCGACCGGGTGTGACATCTGCGAGCGAAGCGACTTGGTGAAGACGGGAAACCTGCGTCAGAGGCTGAATCCTCCAACATCTCAGCTCCTCCAACAGCGAGGCTTGGCTAGGAGAGGCCCTTGATTTCTGTCCTGAAGCCTTCATAAAAATAGCACAATTATGGGAAAATCCTTGTCCAAGTGGAAAAGAAAACACCAGTCTGGGTTTCAGAAGGAAGCAGAGCTATATAAAAGCGAGCTCCTATAGCCTTCTGTTATTCTTGTAAAGCGTCCAAAAACTCACACAGAAACCCTTTACCGAGGGGCACGTTTCCACGGGGTGCGGTTAGGCCACTGGAAAAGTATTTTATTTTTTTTCCCCTCAGCGTTTTATTTCACCTAATCAGAAATTTCCATACATGGGGAACAAAAAGCCTGCAGAAACGTCCTCTGCAGTGCTGTGCGGGACGGCCCCCGCTGGGAGCTGGCTGCTCAGTCCTGAGCCATAAATAACAGGGCAGACTGGAAAAATCTCCATGCGTTTTTTCCCAGAAGGTGAGTGGGTGATGTCCGTCTCCCCTGTCCCTGCTGACCTCGTGACAAGGTTTCCCCATGAAATGCCCTCGTGGGGATAATCCCCTCATACAAACTTGGGGTGACCAACTAATAGATGTCTCTCCTGGAAAGGTTTGATGTATAATTGATGTAGGTGGCCTGGACAAGGTTTGTCCCCATAACACACCCAGAACCTCCCCCTAAAACAATGCTGAGAGGCTGAGGAACCTTTTCCAGCTGTGGGGCTCTCTGGGGACTTGGTGGCTTTTGGGGCCATGTGAAGAGGGGTGGCAGCAGGGCTCTGATTTCATCTGTCCCCCCGCCTGGGGACCCCTCTCTGTGGCCAGGGCAGGCACCCATGGGGTGAATCCCTTGCAGGTGACATCTACTTCATGCCCAACCCGCATCTGTGGGACGTTTCTTGGCCAGCGACATGGGGAATGGCCTTGACATTATTTATACCCTGGGCTGGAGCTGGGTAAAAATAAGCCTGGCATGTTTGGCAGCCTGGAAGCGCTACTGTAAATTCTCCCTGTCAGCAAGAAAATCCCCCAGCTCAGATTGGAGCTGATGTCCCTGTGGGAGATGCAACATGGGGGAAGCCCAGGGGCATCTGTGAGGCTGAACCCCCAGTAGTTCATCTGAGAGGACAAAAGGGATCAGGTGAACCAACTGAGAAGCAACTGGCAGAATCCCTCCCCAGCTCCTGTGTCCCATGGGGAGGGCTGAAGAGCAAGGCAGGAGTGTCAAATTGCTCTTGAACCAGGATTAAAGGCCACCAGCACTGCTGTATTTATAGCTTTGTGATCATCTTTTGAAAAAAACCCAACTCATTATGACTGGTAGGATCTGAGAGGAGCTCTGGGACCTGCCCTGTGCTTGGCCCCGTTGCTCTTTATAGCCCGTCCTCCGACTGCAGGTAAAGGTCACGATGGCTCTGGCAGCATCGTCACCTTGCTGAGCAGCACCTCAATGGGGACCAAGGAAGGTGTTTCATGCACCAGCATCCTCCCCTCCATCCCCCCCTCCAACCCTCTCTCCGCCACGCTCTCCTTCTGCGGAGCCATGGGCCAAGTTTGCAGCAGCGAAGCTGCAGCCGCTCGCCAGAGCCCACGTCTGCTGCTGTCTGAGTCAGCTCCTCTGCACTCGGCTATTAATAGCTGCCCTGGCTGGCTCGCGCTCTAATTGCAGTTTAATAATACATCTAACGCAAGCCGGCGAGCGCTGCCCCGTGTCGCAAACACAGCGGCTGTTCCCTGCGACTCCCCTTCTCACCCCGCCTGGGAACCACCCTGAGGGGCTGGGGAGACCCCAGCCCTTTGACAGCAGCCAGGGACCACCACCACCTCCTGGCTGAGGGGTTTGCTCCGTGCCTTCGGTGTAAGCACAGCCCGAGGCTGTGTCACGGTTCTGAAGCTTTTCCACTTTCATCCTAATGGAGCCAAGGGGCTGACGCAGGGTCGGGGGCTCTTCCCACGGCTGCTGCTGAGAGGCCCTTGAGTCATCACTCTGCTCTTACTCGGATGCTCAGGATGGGAAATACTGAGCACGACACTTTTTCCTGGGGGAATTTCCCTACGGGGCTTATGTCTGAGCTGGCGAGGTGCCACGGCAGATGCACACAACTCGGCCAGTCAGGAAGAACGTGCCTGAGCCACGCTTGGAGTTCCTCTCCCATTGGAGAGGAGCAGCCAGCAGCCCCCACATGCACCAGCCCTCCTCCCTGTACCCCAGGGATTTCTGCAGCCCGTGCCGCCCAGGATCGCACCCTCCCGCCCCAGCAGCAGACCTCGGGGGAAGGTCAGGGAAATAAGGCAGAAATATTTTTACTTTCCTCTAAATCACATAGAAGAATTAAGAGTCAACTGAAGAGGGTCAGAGCCACAGGCCCTCCACACCTGGCCGTTTTGGGCTATGGCAGCAGCGGACGTGGGTGGCCCAGGTACGGGATGCCCGTGCTGGGCTGCCCATGTCCTTGCCCCATCAGGAATAACCGACTGTGGTAGAAACCAAATCCCAGGCGTGGCCACGGGCAGCTGGCACTTGGTTAACACCCTTTCAATGGAGCAGTTAGTGTCTTGACAACAGGAGATGGAAACGAGGGTTAAAACCTTTGGGATTTTTGAGTGACCCAGTAGCAGCCCTTCAGGTACAGCAGCTTCGGAGGGTTGTAGGAACAAGCCCAGCACAGCAGCAATGAGCCACCCCCCACTAGACCGTGCTCGTCTCCGGGCACTGTGGTGTGCCCCAAGACCCAGCCTTGCATCGTTTGGAGATGTCATCATCCCTGAGCTCTTCCTACCGTGCGGGGCGGAGGCAGCGCGCGTCTCGTCCTCCCTTCCCTGAAGGATGCCACGGCAGCCTCCAGAGCACACGCCCGGCACATCACATGCAGGTGCAGTGCCAACGATGGCAAATGAAGGTTTTGGTGAAACCAAGAACTCCAATTACCTTGAGCCCGTTGGGCAAGCGATTAATTGTACCGACTGTCCCATCGGCTGAACAAGTTCGCCCACACTCTGGGCACGCGTGGGTTGTCACTTCGCAGTTGCATCCTCCTCGGCTTCTCACCCACCTCCCAGGACCACCCCCCCCGGCTCCTCCTCACCTCCAGCCTCTCAGATGCAGCTTTTCTTGCCGTGGCCTGAGCTACACTTTTGAGCTAAGGGCGTTCTGCAGCTGACACGACCAGGTCCTCTCCAAAGAGGGTTAAGTTGCTTTACCAGACACGTGGGGAATTAAGGGCACCGAGCCAGCGCGTGGTGGCACGGTAAACTGCTGGGCACTGGCACAGGGCATGGGGACAGGTCCCTGACACCTTCATCAGCTCAGCTCAAACCACCTCAAATATAACACTGCTTTCAATCCGACCGCAGTCTCAAATGGATTTTTTTTGAGCTGAAGGCCCCTGGAGTTGAAAACATTGTACCTCACTTGCCTGGGAGCGGAGGAGCAATTCTGGCATTTCAGTGAACGCCGCCGGATGGGACGAGCGGTGGCAGACGGTGGCTGCCGACAGCAAAAATGATTCCTAAAAATGTCACAGTGTAGATCCAAGATGGACGAGCTCCCTCCGTTATTCCAAGGAACTGCTCTGTATTTCCATCCTGAAGGATCACCTCACTGGTCTGGTTTAGTGAAAGGCCCTTGGTTATGGTACGATGGTGCCAGGCGGGTCAGCACTCTTCCCTGGTGCCTTTGGGGTTTCCTCTTGTAACCAATTCTAGACTTCAGGGGCTGAGGATCATCCTTCTGCTCTGCCCAATGGGACCCCTGCCCGTCACTGCAGCCTCCTGAGTGCTGAAGTGACTCGAGGGCACACCAGCTGACTGCTCCAGACCAGCAGGTATCAGAAAAGAGGATAAGGGGACTATTTTCAGGCTAAATGTAACATTTCTTGAGCAACCAAAATTTTCCTGCCTCCCGTTTGCACACAGCATAGGAGATGAGAACAGAAGCGCGCGCCAGGAGTTTTAGTACTTGAAAATTTTATTTTCTCAAATGAGCACCAACACATATTGTAAATATGACAAACAATACGCCTCCCTCTAATACTGAAGAACTATATACAATGTACAAATACACGAAAAGGTGAAAACTCAATTATTTGAAACCAAACAATTTGCATTTATTACCGAAGCAAATGACCTGACAGAATATGCCAAAAAAAAAAAAAAAAAAGGAAAAAATAACATAAGATCAAAGAAATAAAAGTATACACAATTTGTAAACACAAGAGCATCAACAGACAGGCTGGTATCGGAAATAGTCTCCTTTAGTTTTGTCGGTGGGGAAAGCATTCCCATTTCCTTATGAGAACAAAACAAAGGATGCGTACAGTCCGTAACTATGAGAACAGCTCATTTGTGGTTGTACCTTACCCAACGCCATTCTGGTTACATTTAAATAGGGTTTTTTCTTTTTTTTTTTCTGAATTCAAGATGGTTTTGTTTCCCCTCTTCTGCTTATTCTCTTTAGACAGGATTCTGCAAAAACTACGTCTAACGTAATCGTTTCTGCGCACTGAGTTTCTGAGGCCTCTCACCTGGTGAGAAGAGCTCCTTCCCACTGAGCTGAGCTCTGGTTCTCGCCAAGCTGTTCACCCAGCCGGGCGCTGGGGCGTCATCTCTTCATCCAAGAACTGGTTCACACGGGAACGTGATGCTCCTCCCGAAACAAGGAAGTGCAATGAAATGCATGATTAACACACTCTCACAGACCACTTAGAAAAATGCATACAGAGAAAATTCTCACTTGATCATCACAAGAACAGATTTCCTTCGTAGGGTGGTTGCTTTTTTTTTTTTCCCCCTGTATATTTTTAAATCGTGTGCACCAAAACCAGAGAATTAAAGAGCGTGCAACAGTTATTCAGCACTGAAAACAGCTCCTTGCTCAGCAAAACACAGTCCAGTGGTTTGTGCTGTTGGTCCACTTTGGAATAAACAAGAGACCCAATGAATTAAAAAAGAAGAAGGGGGAGGAGGGGGGAAGTTAAAGACAGAAAGGAAAACAAAAACCCAAACTTTACTGCCAGAGAGAGGTAAACTTTTACTCTAACTTGTTACATAGCAGCCTGGTTTAAAAAAAAAAACAAACAAAACCACACAAACGACGAAAAACCCAAACAAACCCTCAAAGACAAAACCAGGATTCGTGTCCAAAGACTCACGTTTTAGTTTAAAAACAAGGACTAGTTAGAAATCTCCATCCCTGCTGCCCCCAAGCAACTGGCAACAGCGATCTGGAGCTTGCAGCTTGTGTTCAATCCTGTTTTCTACGTCTCGGTGTCTACTTCATTCCAGCCAATACTGGTGCAAGAGAAAATTTCAGGCCCGGGTCCTGCAAACCAGATCTCCTCGAGAAAGTTGTGCCTGAAGCCCCACCGGCTTTTGTGGGACTGGCCGTGGGAGCGCGAGCTGACACCGGGCTCCGGCTGCCCGACGGCACCTCTGGCACCGAGTGAAGGTGTTTCAGCTTCAGCTCCAGACACCGGAGCACTCCCCGAGTGCCTGCAGCTACCCCCCGTCCCACACACCAGTAGCTGCCCGGGCTGTGGGCTGCTGTCCGTAACCTGGCCCCTGCCTGCACTGGAGACCAGCTCTGCCGGGTGGGAGTGGCTCCCCTCTCCTGCCACATCCAGAGGAAAAATGGATCGACTTAAGAGGACAACATATATTATGATTTTTGTTTCCCTTTAAACATATTTTCCAACAAATACAGAAGGAAACGGTATCATTTATAAACAACAAAAAAGTGCTCTCAGGGAGGGGCTCTGAGAAAACAGCACCAAATATATTATTTTTTTAAAAAAATTAAATATTATTTACAAAAGTATATTCCACAAGATAACGTTGTTTTGTTCGTTTGTTTCTGCTTTGTATATATTATCATCTGAATATTTAATACAGGGATCAGGATTTCACACCAGATAATCCACCAGAGCCAAACATTTAAAAACTTACTCAAGTCTGAGCTTTGGGGTAGGTGGGGGTGATGTAAACTCAGGGGTGCACGCAGCTTGCCAGGGACGACGCTGCCACATTTAAAAAAAAACCAACAGCAAAACAACAAAAAAAAGCACAAAACTCGCCGCTGTTTGTGTTTTCTTGAGGATGTCACCCACGGAAAGCAGCACCATGGGTGCTCAGCGTTCAGGCGTTGCCTGCCCGAGGAGGTAGTTTCCATGGGCCACATCTCCAGCTCGGAAACAACGGTCCCACCTCGCTCACCCTGGCCGGTAAGGAACGGGCTACAGTCAACTCACACGCCCAGGGGGATGCCAACAGCGAGGTTCTTTGGTCATGATCTGAACGTATCGCTCTGCGTGTCATCAGTTTAGCCTGAGCTGACTGCGGTAGCCACCGGCGTACAGATCTGATCGTCCCGCCTGGTCACCGGCTCCCAACACTGTCATGTGTCCTAACACAGCAAGTCACAGGTGAGTTAGCAGCAGACTCAGAAGTACTTCATAGTTAATGGGCACGTAGCAGAGAACAAATGCCCGTGAGCCTCACAAGCCCGTTTTTCTCCCAGTACAGTTTATTAAAGCCACTCTATAGATCATTCTCTGGGGGTTGGGGACATTCACAGACACATCTATTTTTTTTTTTGTATCAGGGCTTGAGGCCTGATTCTCAGCAAGCGTAAATCTGTGGATGCTGATGGGACAAAACCAATCAAAACCAGACTAAGACCTTGCTGTGTTCAAGCTTAGACTGGTTGCCATTAAAAGCGTAACCCCTGTGAACAGTTAAAAACAGCCCAGTCTGATGGATCACCATCCTTTCTTGGCCCAAATACACAGATAAAAACATTTACATCTAGCAGCTGTCTGTAGTGACTGTTCTGATTTCTCAGAGCAGCCCCCCCGACAGACCAACCTTGGTATCATTTTTTTATGGGCAGTCACTCTCAATACCAACATAAAACCATCAGCCCCTCTGTGCTTTTGTTTCTCAACCTCCTATTAATGACTTGGGGTTATCCTTTACTTCTCCCAGCTCCAACCAGCCCCCTGTAAAGGTTACACAGCTGGGGAGACCAAAGAGCTCTTCAAAGAATGACAATCACTTGCCACCAGTCAAAACCCCTTAAATTGTCGTGGATCATCAACCAAAGCACAGGAAAACGGGACCAGGTCAGTGCCAAAGTCAACAAGAGAGCAGGTACTGCCGAGTTTTTGATTTCTACTGAATTTTTATCACTGATGGGAACATGGATAATGGAAGCAGAGACTCTCAGAAACAAAAGCCAAAGCAGCTGTCACACAGCCACGGCAGAAATGGTGAAGGCAGAAGCCACCTCCTAAGAGGCCAGCCACAAACTGAGCCAGCTCCATCCACTGCAGGAGCCACGGTAGCCTCCATCTCTACTCCTCTCTCCAAGGCTCTAAAGAATAGTGGTTCAAGAGAAAAAACACCCTCTGTTTGCTTAGATGGGCCATCAGGTTTGGGTTTCAGTACCAGGACCCAACATGTGAGTTCCACCCTGATCCACGAGCAGTGTCTCTGCTCACATCCCCTTCATTTAACAGCAAATTACTTTCTCAGCACCAGCCCCTTCGTCCTTGATCCGCCACGAGTCTCCCAGGGGTGGGGGCAAACGACAACAGATTACAGCTCCAAAGCTTCGGTTTTGTAAGGAGTTACAAACCCCTGCACAATACTCTTTCCTTCTGGATTAAGAAAGATTTCCCGCAATGGATTAACCTACTTGAAAGAATTCCACAAGCAAAAAGAAAATTCACTCGGAGAGATAAAACTAATTCAGTTAAATAGTCTCAAGTTATGCACCAGATACCGACTGGACTGTTGCAGAGCAAACTTCACATTGTCATTTATGCCTAACGCAGCTCTCCTCTCACACACGATGCCCCTTCCCCACCAACCACCTCGGGAAGGTCCACAGTAATTAAAATGAAAAAATTCAAATGGGAAGGACTTGTCCCTTGCAGTTATGATGCCCACATCTACCCCTCCCCTTTAAACTCCAAGGCATAGACAATTTCAGGGGTAGGGGGAAGATGTTTCATTTCTTTTTTTTTTCTCTCCCATTCCCCCTGCGCCTGCAACAGGCTTCTGGGAGAGGGAAAAGGGGGGAAGGTTTTGGGGAGGATACCTCATGGCTTGAAATATCCACCTGTGCAACACTGCTCCAACTACCAGGCTCCTCTGCTCCCTCCTCTCCCCACTCGCACCACTTCTCTGCCCAGCTCCAAGAGTAGAGCTGATGGCTGGGGCCTGGGATTTAAGAAAAAGATTCTGTAACAGCATTTTCCTACTTGCACTTGTGAAGGATTGGTAAAAGCCCCCTAAGGATTCTCAGTGGAAGCCAGGAAATCAAGGGGAACCCTGCGTTACTAAGCTTGTCTCCATCCTCCTCTACATAATTTCCTCTTTCTTGCCTAGCACGTGGCTTTTATATCCCCCTGTCATATCTTCTAAGCTGCAGCTCCAGCCCCCTTGTGCCGTAAGTGGTTTTCTCCTCCTCTCTGAAGGGCTCAAGAGTCAGGATTTGGTTTCTCCAGCTGTGAGGAAGCTCCTCACAGCTGTGCTCTCATGGGACGCTCGGCCCACCTACCCTGAAACAGTGAGAAAAAGGAGAGGCAGGGAATCTCTCCAGCCTTCAGGTCCTACCCCCACTCCCCCCTGCCCCGACCAACAAGTTCATAATTGGCAAACAAAACACAGAGTTTCGATTAGCTTGCGGGGGGAACTGGTTACGACTTGTGCTCAGCCTGCTTAGACTGAAGCTCCACCGATGGAGCAGCGGTTTTACGATTCGGAGAGAACGCAGCCGTGAGGTATTTTTCTGTCCATTTAGACAAGTAGATAGTTTCAAGCCTTGGTTAACCAGGACTTAAAGGAGAAGTACAGTTTCAACTTCTGATGACTTCCCTTTGGGCCCACTCCCCACCCCCTATCACCTTCTCCTGCCCCAAACTCGGGTCTTCCTCCCACACCGAGACCTTCTGGTAAAATGCCACCACAGAGCCAACTTCAGTTTGTACTTAAACATTCGTCAACATGGAATGGCCGTCGGGCATTCGGTGCATTCTCTTAGCCAACGCCAGAACAGAGAGAGAAGCAGCCAGGGTCAACTCACAAACAGATACAAAGCAAAGAGACAGAGAGACAGAAATTTAGAGGCCAGTCACCAATAAAGATGGAGAAGGGTGTGAAGATGCTCCCAGATTGCAGAGCCTCTAAATGCATGGAACCAAGCGTTCAGTCACTCTCTCACTCTTGGATATAATGTTCGGTTGGATGGCATTCTCTTACACGCTGGTAGGGCTGGGCTCTTCCCATTCAATCCCAGCCATTATCCTTGATCATGTGAGCTAGTTCAATGATGTATTTGCCTTCTTTATACTTCTGGCTGCTTTCAAAAGCGTGTTCCTAAAAAAAAACCAACAAAAACCCAAAACAAAACAAAACAAAACAAAAAAAGACAAGGGAGGAAGAATGAGGTCAAGATGATATCTGCAGGTAAAGTGACAGTTACAGATCAGATCTAGGAAAGCTGGCACAAGTCTTAGCCTTGTCTATAGGGTAAACCAGTCAAATTGCAGATCCTTCTGTTGGCTTTCAGGAAAATTACCTTGGAAGGATCTTAAATCCTGCTTCTAGCAGTCTTTACAGGCTAGAAAAAAAGTAGCCAGCCCCATGCAAATGTGCAGCTTTCTGTAGGCCAACAGCAACTGCTACTTGGACTATGATTTAGGAATCAGCGGTGCTAAAATCCACCTCATGCCGGGGTGGTCTGAGAATTTATGAATAGTTGAGGTCCTCTGCTGAAGCGTGCTGTAAAAGCACGGCCAGCGGCAACGAGATGGCCCGGGGTAAACCGCATGTGGAAAAGGAGCAAATGGGCACCGAGGGCTGAGAAGGACCCACTGGCCACAGACACGTGGCTGCAGCTGCAGAACGCGCCGTGTTTCACCACCGCGGGATGGAAGGAGTACGGAAATCTACGGGATCCCAAACCAGGAGGGGCTCCCGTTGTTGAAGCTGCATCCTCCGCTCTGGGTCAGCTCCGCTCGGGTGTTCTGCGCGTACGTACGTACGTACTGCGTCTGAAAAAATGTGTATCCTCCTGCTGGGGCTTACTGCTGTGTTTATGGCATTCTGTATTTTGTTGTACAATAAACTCAATTTATGTACTTAGTGTCTTTCTCCATTTGTGAGACCCATGCTGTGTTTCTGCATGAATTACTACTACATCAATTTTTGATGCTTTACTTTTTATAGTCTTTCAACTGATTTATTAAAGAATATTTTTGCCCAGAGGCCTCAGATACACTATATGTTTTGTTTAGGCACTAGCCAAAATGTTTTGACAAACAAGTACACTGTGTGCCTCCCGAAGCTGAAATCAGGATGTAGCATAAGCCTTTATTTGGAGGTAATTGAATTTATGAAGAGCAAGAGACAGCAAACAGATAAACTCATGTGCAATAGCATTTCCAGCGGGAAGGACACAAGATTAACAATATATGGATCATTCTATTATTCTGATAATATCGGGGGAAAAGAGACAGTACGAACCACAAGACCGATTGAAGTCATCCTCGTTTGTGTTAAGTATTGCTAAGGGACACCCACCAAAACCAGGCCCACATAAAAAAGTACATTAGCCACAAAAAGCTCCTGCTCTGGATGGATGCAACAAACACAAGACAGGAGGGAAAACGGAAAGACAGGAAGGAAAAAAGACATGGCTACAGACCAGAACCCGCCTTTCGGGTTCCCAAGTTAATGCTCTTTCCACGAGACCACGTTACACGCAACTTCAGCAAGGGCTGCAGCAAAGACGTCCATGGGAAAAACAAATGATCCTGATACTCACATATTTCCAACCCAGCGTGGTTTTGCAGTTTTCACAGTAAATATCTGCAACCGCGTGTAATCCTGTTAATAACACCCGCTCCTCCGCAGGGCCGCAGCCCACATTAACTCTGGGGAAAAAGGAGAGATGCTCCCTGTTAGTTCATCTGTCCACAGCAGTTTTACTGCAACACTGGAAAACAGAAGCAGGGAGTTCAGGATGCCAAGTCTCACTGCTCTGCCTGAAACAAACACCTCTTGCAGTTCCAGAACAGAATGAAAAGGTAAAATAAAAACTTCAACTAAAAATTCTATAAAGCTTTGAAGATTAGTAACATTGGAGTAAATTGCACTAATCAGGCATTTGAGAAAGATTCTCATTTTCAAATTGATAAAATGGTACTTTCGCCTTTTCAGACGGAAACTTGAAAAATGTCACTGAAATCAGCAGTTCTTCTGAGAGACATCCCAGCAGCAATCTCACCAAAAGTGAGCTATTGGGAAAATTATACTTAATTTTTATGCTAGCTCTAAAATGTAAGTTTGTATTTAGATACCATTTATTCTCTACATTTACAAAAGTTTTGACTCTTTGGTCCAGTTATGTTCTCTGAGAAGAGAATGACTCATCTGTTAGCTCTTATTTCTCAATCTGATGACGAAAAAACCTTTTCCTAGCTGATTATCTGAAACCTCAACATAAATTCAAATATAAATCAGTGCTATTTCCTGCCTCTTCCTCCACTCATCTCCAGCAAGCTCCCAAGGCTTAGGCAGAGGTTTTCTAAAGGAAGACTGTCCTTTTGTTTCCTTCCTCATCAAGGTTTCTCACATCTATCCTAAGAGATGCAGAGGCTGACACGTAAAAAGGTCTACTCACACTGAATTGAAGAGGTATGCTCGTCCTTGGCTTCCTTGGAAGGACTGAAAGGCAAGAAAACAAAATTCAGTTGTTGACAGAAGTAAGGCTAAACCAGGACCTGTCCTTAACAACTTCATTAATGGTCGTTATAGCAACTGTTAGCCAGGACCCGAGAAACACACCTCTCGTTACAGCCTTGGAGAGGGAAAGAGCACAAAGCAAAATGTCAGGAGATGAGCCCTGGTAACAGAGGTCTCGTCCTGCGGGCAGGGGCAGCTGCCTCCAGTTCTAACTCACAAGGAGTACTGGCAGCCCACTGGGAACGTCACCTGATGGTACCAGCATTTCCAGTGCCGTACAAGAATTAAGCTGTTTCCTCTCTCACATCCCAGCAATGTCTATTTTCACCCTTTTGAGTTCTGTTTATGAATTTCACACTACAGCCTCAACCTCCCCGAACGCAGCCTTGCTGCCAAATACCAATTTGAATCTCTCTTCTAAAACCACAGTGCTCACGGAGACCTCCCACTGCAGTGCCACGGTTTGGAAACAGCACTCTCACACGTGAATTCCCTCCAGGAAGGCCACACAGATGGGTGCTGAACAAAATGAGACTGGAACCTCTTTGCACGAGGTGCTGTGCACACAACTACAACCTCTACTCTAGTGATTTTACAAAAGATCTTAACTTTACTGAGGTGTCTGCAAGCCTTCATATGCCCACTGATCCCAAGGAGATCTTCAGGACTGGACTGGATCTAAACACAGGATGAGATACAACCGGACGGAGATGAACGTGGACGAGAGAGAACCACAGAGCAGCAAAACCATACCAGATATTCACCAGTCGTGGAACATCCTCTCTGCCCCACATTTCCTCAGGATCTTAAAGCACTACCATGACAAGGCAGCATTTCAAAGAGAGCAGGGCAATACCAGCCCAGCAGGACACTCCAGGTAGTCAGGGCAGTTCCAAAAGCCAGCAAGATCCATTTGTGTCAAGTCTGTAACATTACCCCAGGATGGTGCCTCACATACAAGAAGCTGGCTCACACACAGCAAGCGCTACCTGCATTTTTCATGTAGTTTGACAAGCATACACTGAATTAAACATTGGGTGCTCATAAGCAAGAGTGCAGTTACTCTCTGTACATAAGTTACCTCCTAAAACACCTCAGAGAATATATGCACAGAGAGGCAAGGAGCTGGGAAAGTCAAAGAGCAGCTTTTCTGGATCATTTAATCCTTTACTTTGCACCTCATCAGGAACCTTGGAGTATTAAATGATTTTCTTAAAACCTCAGCTTCAACAGATGAGCAGGCATTTCGGACTAAACGCCCTTAAAAGGTGGGAGACGGTCTGGAGACAAAAGAGAAACATTCAAGCTTTACCTCCGCAGCCCACTAACGATGGCCATCAATTTAGTTAAGAGCAACCCGATGCTGGGGCAGCACAAATGTGCTCTCCTCACATCAGGTATAACAATCTCTGGGGGGGTCTTTGCCCTTCCCAGGTTGTCCCCTTCCATCAGTCCAGCCCTAGGGATGCAGCCCTACTGCTGCCCAACCGCTGCCTCACCGAGAAGCCACCTCAAAGCCATTCCTAAAAATCAGCAATGCTGTGGATGGATCTGGACCCCATTTTGATCAAGTGTCTCCCCTGGAAGATGTTCTCTCCATCATGAGTCCTGTTCACGTGAAAGGCAGAGATGGAAAATTCACTCACCCGCAGGAGAGAACAAAAGGCACTAAAGGCATGATTTCAAACTGCCCTGATGAGAGAACAAGTAGAGCCTGTCACAGTGTTTAGCCTGGTGTTCTTTTTGTTGCCAAGGTACTCTCCAAGAGTGGGGAAGGCCCGCTGGAAGGTCCCCAGTCACAAGAAGGTATGGAAAAGGCTCCTTACTAGAGAGCAGAGGCATTTCAGTGGGCAAGCCCAATGCCACAACCAGCAAGGGAAGCTGCCTGGGAGGTCTGGATGGCAGCAAGGGCTCTGCCAGCTATAAAGTCACTGCCTGGCAAAAAACCACTGAGTCAGTCCTGGAAGAATAACTGTTCTTCAGAGGAGGCTGAAGCCCAGTATTAGTTGCCACCCGGGGCAAAGAAGAGCCACTCTGCATTGAGTGAGGTTGCCTGAGGCACTTGGATATCTCTTTCACTCAGACAAAAGCAGTGCCCTGAGGAATGCCTCTTCTTGGGAAGGAATTAAATAGGACACATGGCTCAAGCATGTTTGTGTAATTGCATTTATTAGAGAAGCTTCTTTTAATCCTTCTGCAGCACTCAAGTTCTTGATTATTGTTATTGTCAGCTGGCTGCTACCCCACATGCCAACTAGGTCTAGCCTGGCTGCTACAAAACACACACTGCATTGTTTCAGCATCCTGCATGGTAATGTAGGACACTAAGCTGATGCCCCCCCCCCAGGCCAGAAAGAAGAGGCCAGGCCAGCCCCAGGCAATGCTCTGCATCGCTGCAGGGAGCAGTGGGGCGATGGCTGCCGGTGCTGCACAAGAGGGATCACCAGCCTGGAAGGACAGACAGACTGTGGGTGGGGCAGAGGGATGAAACAGAAGATCCCCCAGCAACATCTGTGCCATCAGTGCGAAATGAAAGCAGATGAAGCTTGCTAACCATCCAGTCCTTCCAGTAAATACTTTTCTGTACGCACCAAAGTGACGAAGTTTGCCAATAACAACAACCATGGGAGCGAAGTTTTTATTGGTACAGAAATAGGATTTTCCATTGCTGCTGTACAAAGGCCTGTCTTTAATAAACAGCAAAACCAAACCCATCAGCTTTGTGTTTGAGGCTTACTGGACACTATTCCAGCCCACTCCCAGCGGACAGTAGCATCCTTGTAGAGGTGCCCTTCCTTCCCGCTCAAGACAGTGCTTTAGGGTATCTAAGGGTAGTCAATGCAAAAAAAAATCACGTTACTTATCTCATCCCCAAGCAGAACTTTTCAACATACCACTGCTCAGCTTTCAGTGCTGCTGTCTGCCTTAATATCCACCCTCCAGCTAGCTCAGGAGTTGGCAAATCATATGAAGAAGTGAGAGGAGTCTGGTAACCACCACAAAGTTCATCAGTGCATTTGCTCCCTGCAAGACTAAGTTGACTGTATCGTTATAAAGGTAGCACAGGTAGGTTTTATCTGGGTGTTGTAACCTCAGCATTTTCTGGAGATGTTCCTTCTCTTCTGGCACTCCAGAAAAATTGGCACATGCTGCAGCAGGCGCTATGGAATCAGCAGCAAGAGGTATATTTATACACAAACCGCTGTTCCTTCCTTTGTTTGGGTTGTTTTATTTTTTAAGAAACACACAAAGAGATTTCCACACCACGCTTGGTTTTCACTGAACAGTGACAGTCTGCAGTAAGACCTACTTTCTGTGCTATGCATTTTCTTTACGTAGATTTTCTTGATACACATTCAAAGGTGTATCTCACACGCACGCTTATAAAGCCAGACTTCTTATTCTCCAAAACAACAGCTCTTGGCACCACTTTCCAGCTGAAAGAAATGGAAAGGATTTTTTTGTTGTTGTTGTTTCACACTGAAAGACCCAGCAAATAATTTTTCTCTGCACTGCTAATGCTCAGTGTCTGGCTTGGAAACACATCTGTATATGCCAGCAACAAAACTCTCCCTCCCCCATCCTGCCTGAGCCCTCTGAAAACCAACACACGCTTTTGAGATGTGCAATGCACAACTGCTTATTCCTCCTGACCGCTCACCTTCAAAAACCCTCCCCTGCTCCTGGGTGCTCCACTCAAGCATGGAGGCCTCTAAAAGCTGCAGGGTCTAAAGAGTGCTGATTTGAGTACCCAGGTGGGAAACCACAAGCCTGGAGTCAGCTCTTTGGCTGCAGGTCCTCGCCTGCCGAGCTGTCTCTCCTTAAGGCAGAAGCTCCATGTTAAGATGCCTTTGGCAGCTGCTCTGGTTTAAGAAGTTCCTATCACCCAATTTACAGACGCTCATTATGCCCCCCTCTGCTCTGCTGATTCCAAATTAGATCTGTGAAATCATTAGTTTTAAAAACAAATACTTTGGGGGGGTGGGTGGCTTTGAGGGAAATAGCTTTTTCTCCGTGTACCATATAATGGATCCAGTTGAGAGGGCAATCAGACAGACTACTTAATAATCACAGTATGGGGGCAGACACAAGTCATTCAGAGTAGGAAGTTCTCAAACTAAATTTGCTGGCAAAGAACCACAGTGCAGAACTGCAGCTCAAGCGAGAGACAGTCTGCAGGATAGGGAGTTTGGGTTTCACAGACGCTGTTAAACCAGATCTGCCGCAGAAGGAAGCCTAACACGCAGCCAGCATCTAAGAAGTGCCAGATCCTTTGTGGCAGACACGGTCGGCTCGCTAGAGATGGACTCGGCCTGCGAGACTCAAAGCTGAATCCTTATATATTCCACACCCCTGACCTTGGGAGCTGTCATTTTGGTTTAGTCCATGTGTTATATTCTGGCCTCAATCTCAAGTGCTAAATCTACCACTCTCTTTGCTCTGAGCAAGACATATGACTGCTTCTGAGCCTTCCTCAGTGGAGCAACAGCACCCAGACAACCACAGGCACGTGCAGAGAAGGGCTATGACCCTCCACCACTCCAGCCCGTTCTGTGTTCTACCTGCCTTCCCCTCAGACCCTTGCGCTTGCACATTCCCATTACTGGTGACGGCTGCAGACAGAGAAGGGAATTTTTACATTCAATCAGCACAGCCAGGGAAAGGCATGAATTCTGAACGTGCTCCAAACACGCCCACACACCATACCCCTTTTCCCTAGTACCTACAGCTTCTCATTCACTGCACAACCCACTCAGCAGTTCCACACGCTGAACAGATGACAGGATTAATACCCCAAGTCTTTGTGATGGCATTCGACAATAGGCTCAACACAAAGAGAGCTGGCTGGAATCATCTGGAAAAATAGGAAGCAGTTGCCAGGACTAAATGGCTACATACTGATGCTGCTTCTCTGCAGACTGCAGCAGAGAAAACCCTCACTTACCTATATCCAGCTGGCAGCCTTTTAAGAAACCAATAAAACAAAAATGAAAAGGCAACTGGTCCCGAAGAGGTACAAGAGGAAAAAGGAGCAGAGTGTGCCCCTCAACATGACGCTCCTGAAAGCTACAAGTAATTCTCCCTGCAAGGATGCAGACAGGAACAGAGGGCCAGAACCACCGCCGGGGAGCAACAGCAGTCGGCACATCCTGGGCAATGTGAGATGGCAGCATCAGGACAATGCCTTTGACCACAGCCATCTGGGCTCTTCAAAAATGGCCATTTTCTGTACTTGTGACATCCCCACTGGGACAGAGCAATTCTGTAAGAGCATTATGAACTCCCAGGTTTAAGAGGCACTGAAGTCTGTGTGAGAAAAATTCATCCAAGGGTCTATTCAGTTATCACTCACTGCCCATCTACATGTACAGCTTTTGGGTGTAAGTTACTACAGTCATTTGCACAACACTGACTGTAAGATTTATCTATTCTTGCTGCTGATTTAAGCTTTAAACATCTAAGGATGAGATGTTCTCATACAATTTGAGTAAGGAAGGGGAGACCTTTAAGTATGACTAAAGCCTGATGTCAATCCAACTGGAGGGCATGTGCATTTGCACATCAAAATACGCTCCCAAACACAGGCTCTCCTCACACTCATTCTTCTCAGTCTAGCACCTTTTTCCAGTTCTCACCAGCTGCTATCCCACCAAACAACCGAGATCGTACAGAAAGCTCTGCCTTAAGCGCACCTTTCAAGTCCTATTAATTATGGCAATAATGTTTTGATTGAAAAGATAAGTCCTGCGATGTGTCTCGAGGAACCACTATGGCCTAGGATTCCATACTAGGTGTATGATGACTCTACAAAGAGATTTACTTGTGAGTCACTGCACAGTGGAAAGAAAGCTGGGACAATGTAACTCCAAAAATACTTGCTGCAAGTTCTGGGGCCTGCTCTCAACAGCACAAGCTTCTCAACCCTCTACTTCCATCGTGCTCCCATACTCCCCAAGGGAGAGCGAGCCCAATTACGCGGTCCCTATATCCATGAAGGCTACCAAAGACCTCCTCAGGGTTCATTAATTCCACCTTCTTCTTCCTCACAGGAGGGACAGTCAATGATCAGATTAAACCGAGATTCAATTTTGCTCCGATTACGCGAGATACAGACCCACGTCAAGGGAACCCGTTACATTATTCCACCTCTTTCACAGACGTGACCTTACCCCATTCAAACAGCATTCCTGAGTTTTAATTGAGTTTTAACATGGGTCCTTAATGCTATTTAAAGCCCAAAGTCGATATGGAATTAGTGCACCAAACTCAACTCTGAGGTAATTCAATTAATTCAGCACGGCCTTATTCCCCAGCAGTTTACATCGCTGTGCGAATGCACAGCGAATAACTACAAACCTGCCGTGTTTCATCCTAGGAACAGCCACCTCCCAGCAGTTTTACACCCCGTTTGTGTCTCAGGTTCTGTAGGCTGGGAGAAGAAAGGCGCAGAGACTGGAAAGATGAAAGATGTTACTACATCATTTTTTTTTTATTCTGACGGGAGATGTTATTACAATTTTTTTATTCTGCCTCCCAGGAGCAGGTGTTCACTCACCCCCCCTCGATCCCACTGCAGGCAGGGCCGAGCTGTGTTCCTGATAAGAGGCTTTTGTCCCAACAGGAACCAACTCAGCACTTTCACTACACAAGAGAGGTGGGGAGAGTCAGGGGGCAGACGGTGCAAAAGGGCTGAGCACACACCTGCAAAAATACCAGCGGCTGCCCCCGTGGCATTGCCCCCACCTCCGGTGAAATAAATTCTCTGCTGCTCAAAAAGGCCATATGATGACACTGTCAGGAAAAGGGGAATTTAATGGAGCAAATTATCACCTTGTGCTTCTGCTATCCAGCTTTTGTGGGAAAAGCATTGATTCCTGCTGTGTGTGCAGGAGCAGAACCTTACCCCTTGGCAACTGTTTCACACTGCAGAAGCACCGCTGGGTGAGCCGGGTCCAAGTCCTCTGTCCCCTGTGCCACAAGCAGGAGAGACTAATGGGTGGACTTTTCATAGAGGCTGGAAGAACTTAGTGTTACTTCCAGCTGAAACCATCTTCAGACCCACTCGAACCTACAAGAGCCCTTTAGCACTCACACAGCTTCCATGTCACAGACTCTGCTGCGCTCTGAAATCCAAGCATTCCAGTGCCACATGCCAGCCTCCCCCCTCCCAATCCTTAAAATACTCAACTTGGCTCAAAATTCAGGCAAATTTAAGTGGTTATATATATATTTTTTTAAGTAAGAACTTTTTGTTTGTTTTTCCAACTGAGATTCTCTCATCTTTTCACATTCCCAGGAGCTGAAACTAAGGGAAATCAGCGCTGTTCACAAAACTTCCAAAAACACTGAGGAAAAAGTCTCATGGACCGCAAGAGGACACTCGACGCACACTCTGCAGCCTCATCTCTGTAATAGCAACGCTGCTCAGGAAGACAGAGGACAAAGGGGACCGTAGAGATGCCCTCTCCCATCAGAAGCGGGCTACAAAGCGCTGCCCCGTACTGTTCATCGGAGCGGCTCCCGAACACACGTCAGCACAACACAAAGGTGACACCGCTGCTCCCAGGCAGACAGGCTGCACAAACTGGTTTAAATGGGTCAGGATCCAGGAGCAAATGCCCGGTTATTAATTCATGTGTCAGTATGACTGTCCATTAGCACCCGAGGGGAGAGCAAGAGATTTCTTTCAAAGGGAATTTCCATAGCGCAGTTGCAGACGAGAGATCTCGGTGGAGTCTCTGCAATTAATAAAGCTCAGTATTCAGAGAAATACCCATTGCCTAAAATTGAGGTTTTTGTTTTTCCTCAAGTACACTGATTTCTAACACAATTTAAACCAATGCTCTGGTAAGCTAAAGCCTGAGCAAAACATGTAAAAATTCAGAAAGTAGATGCAAACTGCTCTGTCCCCTTCTTCCTGCACCACGCCTGGCAGGCCGCCCTCCAGACTCTGACCCGGTTCAAACGCAGCGCTGCTGAGTCTCATCGTGTTATCGTGAGCCCCTCTGCTATTCAGCCTCTTATTAGAGCCCTGGGCTCCTGGACTCTCTTCTTATTTATTTTTAAATGTGTTCCTAGCCCCCAGACTTCAAAGTGAAATTTCCAAACGCGAATGCTAAAGGCGCAAACAACCGAAGGCAAATAAAAAAAAAAATACACCAAATTTATTACTTCTGTAAAACTTCACAATAATTTGGGGCTTCTCTTGTGATTTTGATGGTCTCTGGCGGCTGCTGTTGTTGTGCTTCAAAACTTTTAAGATGAAAAAGGATGGAAAAAACTGTGAGAAACAAAGCAGATGCAGCATTTACTTTTAAAAGCAATTACTCTGATTTATTTAGGGGGCACACAAAGCCAGAGCAGCTTCAGGAGACAGATCCCTCTTCTCTGCAGCCCAAGCAGGGAGGAGAGATGCATGTGACCAAGCGCCCCGCAGCCCCACAAGAGCAGGGAGCACAGGCACCGCATCAGGCAGCGACCGCTCCCTTCCTCTCCCTTCCTCTCCCGTCCAGCTTCCCTCTGCCAAAGGAATATCCACTCCTGCACTAACGCGGCGCTGGGCAGACCAGAGGAAGAAGGGCCTTTATGGTTTGGTTGTACAAGGGCAGTGGAGAGAAGCATTTCGGTATTTACTGTGAAAGCTACAAAGATGACAACAAAGTCCAGCAGCATCTTTCTGGATAGAGATGAAAAATGCATTTCATTCTGGTAAATCTGCAATTGCTACAGCAGCAGATCTGGGGGGTTCCCCCCATTTTTGAGCGCCTCTGTCTTCCTGGAGGTTGATGCCAGCTCAAAACATCTAACAATCAAATCATTTTAAAAAGGAGTGGTGGCGGGGGAGGATAAAGCCCTTTCTTTCCACATTAATTATTGCTACTGTATGGATTTTAGAGATAAACACAAGATGGGACTGGGATGGAAGATGGAAACTGCTAATGCAACAGGTTATTTAATTAGCAGCATAATAGTGACTGTCGATGTATCAGTGGAACACTGTATTCCATTAATACAGCTGCTAAGCTCACAATAGCACCGGTGCTGACAATGACAGCAGATTTGCTTTCCAAGCAAAAGCAGATCTGTCCAGGACAGCAGCTCTTCCCTGTCCCTGGGTAAGATCCACCACAGTGAGATGAAGCCACCTTACATACACCTCACTGAGGAGAGGATTCATCAAAAGTTACCCTTCGTTATTTAATCTGTTGCCTAAATTCTGAAAGTTCATCTCTACTAAAAAGCAAGTGTTGTGGTGCTGAAATTTATTTTATTACTAGAGATGTGCCCTCTATGGAAACTGAACAAAAGTGAGTGCAGCAGAGGAGAGGTCTCCAGACACTGGGGTAGGTCTCTCAGCCACACCAGAGTGTGGGACTGGCCCAGTCCCTTCTAGATTTGAAGCAGATCACACGTGGACCCACGCCTGCCTTTCTGCCCAGTCTCCCCTCTCAGAGCTGGGCTGGAAGCAAGGTGTTCATAGCCAAGCTACTCCATAAGCAGTTACACTTAATCTGGTTTTAACTCATTCCTTCCATGGTGATCACTGCTGAAAGGAGAGATATCACCGGAAGTCTTCAAATTCCAGGTTTTAGATAAAGACCATCTCAGTTTCTACCTTCCTTATTGTTACTCTAACAGTTGTGATTTCTATGCAAACACAGTGTGTATTTTAAGAGAGGAGACTCTGGGTGGAGTTTCCTTGTTCGTCAAGCTTCAATCCTTTCCTCTTTCAGCTCTGCTAGATGAGAAAAACTGTCAAGGTAAACACCTCAGACAGATGGCCATAGAGGCCCCTCTCCAGGAGAGGCCAGACTCTGAGACAGATCTGCTCCTCGCTGGCAGACGTAACAGCTCCCCTACACCAGATGTGAAGCCCTCCGATAGCATTTCCTGCTACTATCGAATGAGTCTGGAACAGAAATTACCACAGAAAGACTCCTCCTGAGAAGGCAGGGTCTTCTCCCCAGGAAGCAGGAGGCGAGTCCCCCCCATGCTCATGTGCACGTGTGACTAAATTACAGATTAAACCAGAGGGCTCAGGGGTGTGAGAGTCATCCCTGCATTGTTCCTGGGCTCGTTCTTTCAGCTATAATCAGATTAAAAGTACAGATTAAAAAGTACACACCTGCATGGGAAGTTCATAGGGCAGCTCACCCCATCAGCAAGCTTTCCAGCCTGCTGGCACTTCCTCCTCTTCCAACTGCAAGGGTCAACAACTGAAACACCCAGTGAACCCAGGAAGGCTCAGACTTGATCAACTCCACGCTCCAGTTGTTCAGGATTTGCAGCAGTTGCAGCAAACCCCCTCATGACTCACCGTCCTTCGTCCCTGGCAGTTGCCCGGATAATAAATGGGAACAATATTTTATTTATGCCCAGGTCATCAATTCTAAGGCAGAGGAAGCAGCAGATGAAACGAGAGTTATTTCCATAAAGAAAGTGATGGATTAGAAAAATCCATTTTTACACCATCCCTTTGCCTTGACAGGGAATTCTAAACTGCTTTGAATTACCACCTTTTTCCTTCCTTTTTTTTTTTTTTTGGAACAGAACAAAATATTTTAAAATCACACAGCAATTAATTGCTATATAAACACAATTACATAAGGAGGCATAAATTACTTTGGGCTCATTCTATTAAACAACCCTATCCTGACTAAACAAGAGGCCTGATCCCAACTGTCTTCAGATCCCATTATGGCCAGTAGGAGCTACAGGAGCACAGTGACTTGTTGGGCAAGCCCCAGAAGAAGCAATTACGCAGGACAGAAAGATCTAATTTAGGCAGCTGTACTATGGAGTAGGAACTACAACTACTCATTACAAAGGACATTTTTGTTTATTCCCTCTCATATAAAGGCTACTGAGACCTGATGCATGGTACTCAAACGACAGCCTTCAAGACCCTCTCCCCTCCCTGCTCCAATACAACCCAGCAACAGCAAGGACAGCAAACACCCATCTGTGTAGTAGAGGTCCTGGGGATGAGCTTGATTGCAAGCTCAGCCTAATCAATGCTCAATCTCCCGCTCAAAATGCTGAAGGAAAAGGCTCCCATTTAACAACTCTGATGACACATTGTTCTACCGAAGTGCTCTCAACCCCCATTCAATTTTAAACATCATGGAAGCCAAGAACTCTGAGATACGGGTACCACAAGTTCACAGCAGTGAAGTGGGAAGCTAAAAACCCTAATAACTTCTCACAGAACTGCTTTGCTTTTCATCACTTACAGCTTGAACTCTAGCACTACTTGCAATTAAGAGCAAGCTCTGAATGCCACCTAAAAGTGACAATTCATTAGGGAACGAGAGCTGGAAAGCAGGATCCAAAAGCTACTGGACAGCTTCTAGAAATGTGCATAAAATTGATAAACCTGGTGCATAAAGAGCTAATAAATGAACAGAAGCTTACTGTGCAGTGCTGAGCCAGTAAGACTAATACAATTATGAAATGTGTACGCTCTGAAGATGATACTGCTGAGTCTGAACCTGGAACAATGAGACCAGCTCCATTTCCATCCCTAAAAAGATGCTGAAAACACTAATGATGAAGAAGAAAATGAAAAAAATTATAAAGAACTGGGAAACAAACCCCACATTGCACCACAACTAAATTGAATCTGTTTAGTCTATCAAAAAAGCGATCAGGAGTGACCTTGGTTACTCTATACCACAGCCTTTTACAGGAAGAAGTAGTAGGTACTACAGATCTATTTCATTAGCAAAAGAAAGAAAATAACTGCCGCCAATGATGGGAAGCACAAGCCAGACAAATCTGAACTCAAAGTATCCAATTTTTAATAGTAAGGATGATTAGCCACTGGAAAAAATGACCAAGGGGAGCGGCGAATTTTCCCTCTTTAAGTCTTCAAGACTAAATGCTTTTTCTGAAGGACACGCTGCACTCAGGCTGAAATCCACAGGCCCATGCTCTAGAAGAGGTCAGACGTGATGATGTGATAGTTCCACCTGGCCTTAATGAACTTTTGAATTAAGTTAATTAATTAGTTTATTAACCTTAATGAACTCTTAAGGTCATTACTGTGAAGCTGGGACCTTAAATTCCTATTTGGGAATAAACAAGATCTACTTTTAAAGCAAGAAGAAACCCCCCCATAAAGAAAAATAGGATGAACTTTACCTTTGAAAAGGGAATCCTTGCCTCACTTCCCACAGTTTTTTTCCTATGATAGAAATGCAGAATTTGCATTTGAATTATCTTGGAGATTTGCTTATAAACCCTGCAACTCCTGTCTGAGAAGATAGAAAAGAGAGCTTCCAAGTGTTCCCTAGCCAACAATCCAACCCCAACTGAGAAAGTCAGGCAAGTTCTCTATTTTTTCTAAATTTTCTGTGCTGGAGAAGCTGCAACCTTTTGTGTTGAAGGATTTCACATTCATGCTCACTAAGGGTCCCATGCAGACATCAAAGGAAAACATTAAGCTTCCTCAGCAAGCCTTAGGCTAACTTCAGAGGACGCATCACTGCATAATGTTTAGCAGTTGGGTCACAGTAATTCATGTAAAAAAAATAAGAAACTGCAGGACGCCCACAAGACATTCCCTAAATATTTCCATAATCAGGGACATTTCTGCTGAATTACTGTTCAGGCAGCAAATAAAGTCAGCAATCAAGACACAAACAGCGGCTGCGTTTGGCTGGAATCTTTCTGCTCTTGTTCCCATCCTTTTTCACTGGACAAGAGGCACATGGGAATTCTAACAGAAAGGGCTGACAAAGAGTTTGAAGAGCACAGAGTGGGTAGAAACCAGCACTTCATCTGCCACTCGGAGATAGAGAAAAGCTGCTGTTTACACTGTTGCACGTCTATTAGATCCCCCAGGCCCCGCTAGGAAATGATGCGGAAGGCACATTTCCCAAGAAAAGTCCCATCTCAAAAACCAGAAGAGGTTTTGCTGCTATTGATTATTGAATATACATTTTTTTTTTTTTCAAGCATTCTAAAAATCATGGGATGTTGTGCCTGGGAAGGAGAAATGTAACAAGAAGCATCTTTCTTTTTTTTTTTTTTTGGCAATTGGAAGGCATTGAAATACGCTTTTTAACTACAGTCGCCTGGCAAGGTATTTTGTTTTTACAGTAAAGCCAAAGAGGATTAGGACACACTGTACTAATTCTTAAGAGCAGACAGTACCTGCTCCAAAGCTTTATCTTCCAAGCAGCCTGGACAAACCAGCAGCACTTCAATCGTCCAGGTGGGGAAAGGAGGAACAAAGACATTAAGTGACTTACTCAAGGTCCCACAGGAATCTGTTGCTGTGCAAGGTTGAGTTTCTAAAGTCTCGGTCCACTTAGGCGTTGGAAAAAGCAATGAAACAAGAGTATGTACGAAATTTGGCAGAGATTTCTACGTGATGCATTGCTGCAAGGGAACAAGAGCCTCCACTCATGCTAACCCAGACACTAAAGGAACATATAAAGGAAAACTAGGTACTCACTCCACCCAATCTATCTGATCACCTTATATTTCCTACGTCAATAAGAACTTTCTTGGCCAGACGATCCAACCCACAATTTAGATCTTCCTACAAATCAGACAGACTAAACCACTTTCTCCCTCTGGCTGCAGAAGATAAAAGGCCGAGTAAGCAGGCAACATTTTGCTACTTGGCTTCACGTAACAGTTTTGGATTTTCTTAAAAGCCTCCGCATCGATTATTTTCTTTAAATAGCAACGGCTTATTGAGAAACCTTCTACCCATTTCAATGTACAAGGTTTTCCTTAAGTAGAAAAGAAAGCAAAAAGTGCCCTGCCAAGGCATATTTATTAAAGAGATTAAGATACTTGGTCCTGGTGAAACACTTTGAAGTCTGAGTAAGTTAACAGTGGTGCCGAAGGGCTAAGAGGGGAAACTTGGAGATGAAGAGGAAATAAAGTATGGACTGCCACAGAACAATACTGGGACTGAGCTCCAGCTAGCGTTTCAGCCAGCGGCAGCAGCCAATGCTGCAATTTCTGTGTGTCCAAAGGAGCTAAAAGCTCATGGCATGCAAAGCAGCACAGTTCTCATGTGGTCTCTGCACAACTTGGGGCAAAAGGAATAGAGGAATTAATTTCATCAAGCCAAATCACCAACACCCTGCTGTTACATAAAAGCCTGTTTTCTAGGGAACGTTTCCAAAGATGGTGTCATTTGGGTTGTTTTGATTAAAGTGACATAGTCAGGTTCAAGATGAGATATGCTCCAGACTGAGAAACATTCCAGTTTGACAGAATCTCCCACTCCCTTTTCAATCCTCACAGTGCTTGTTTCTTTCCTCCGTTTGCCACATTTTCTTGCAGAAAACAAGCACGACAATTGCGCTGCCTGGTTCTCTGATGCTAATAAGAGGCTGTGATGAAAGAACTGCAGAAGGCCTCGGGGAGATGTTTAAAACCTAACTCAAACAGATAAAAACATGACTATTTAAGTTTGACTGAGAAAGTTTCTACACATATTGGAAGCCCCTTGAGGCAGGGACTGCCCTTCTGTTCTCAGTGTAATAGGCAGTTGTACAAACTATGATTGCACAATTACTTTTATATGGTTTCCAGTTATACAAAACCAAAAAAAAAGAAAGGTATCTTATTAAGGTTTAACTCTCATAAATAAAAACCTAAAACCCCAAACCCTTTGCGTTCAAGTTGCACGACCCACTGGTGCTCCACCAGCTGTACGGTCCCAATGTTGACAAATTTACACCACAATTCTACAATGAACTCTTAGATCGAGCAGACAGAAGCTCTGCAGCACGCTGCAGTTAATACTTCTAGGACTCAATACACACGGCCTCACACTGTGCTTTCTCTCGTGTCCATATTTTAGCAGTCAACATTCTTGGGCAGTTTCTGCGTTCCTGAACAGCTAGAAGCAAAAATTCCAAGCAGTCTGCAGCACTGGCATTGCCCTGCTGGAAGCTACTTACCTGCAAAGCTGGAAGGAGCACAGACAGAGAACAAGGAGAGGAAGGAAGTGTCAAAGGTGAAACCCCTGGGCACACAGCGCCTTGTGTTTTCCCTGGCTGGGGGGAAGCTATGTCAAAAAAAAAGCAGAGCACAAACACTAATCTACCATAAAACCAGTAAGTAAAACAAGCCTCCTTCTTTATCCAGTAAAGCATCTTCTGTGTCCCAACACAAAATCAAGTCTCCCAAAAACAGGAGGAGAGCGATTACCCCATATTTCAGATATCTCAACTGATCCAAGATCTTGAAAGTATTTCACATCCTGACTCTGGGCACAGACTGCTACTGACATTTACATTTCAAACCCTCTTTCTATTGAGGAAACGTACAACCTTCTCCCCTTTAAAAGCTTAAGGCTTTGCCGTCCTCAAGGACGGCTCTGCTAAGAGCCACAGCAATTGTACCAGAACAAGAGAAGCCCTCACGGGGCTCTGAATGACTCAGTGGTGATAGCCTAATAGGAAGCCTGTCTGATCAGAAACTGCAAAACCTCAAATTGTAGCAGCTTGCAATCAGCATTATTCATACCAGAATATTTAGATTCAATTGTTCCACATAGAGACATCTTCAGAGAGGTCACATCAACCTGGCCCATCCAACAACCAAGGGAAAAAGGAAGGAGACAGCCTCTAACAGAAGAAAACAGGTCTGAGCACCCAACATGGAGAATCCAAAAGGACCTTCAGAGCTGGTAAGATGTCAACCCTGTAAGGACAGATGCCCTTGGTGCAAGGTGACACGCTCTTATCTTTCCTGCGCAAACAGGAAGAGGGGAAGCACTACACACTTTCTAACAGGCAGAGCACCTCAGTCCCTTGTGATCCTGGCCTTTCTTCTCAGGGCTGCTCCAAGGAGCTGAACCGGTTTAAGTTGCACACAAAGAGCTCACAGCGCAATTTTCTCACAGTTAATAAATCTTATGGTGTGTCTGTTTTTTCTGAACACAAATTTTATAAGCTGAATAAATTTTATGCAACGGTTGATCGCCGAGGCAGCCAAATCCTGGAAACTTGATGCCTGACCACAGCCAGGCACTGCAGGCTCTAGGAGACGCTGAGAAAGTTTAGGTTTTGCACTTCAGAAAGAGATCCTTTTACTGGCCTGCTCCTTCTGCATCAAAGACCCCTGATTTACTGGCTCTGAAAGCTTTTAATTTAACTTATCCTCAAGACCCCTCCCCTTGTGATCAGCAGATCAGAAGAGAGGACAGAATCCTCCCACCCTCCCAGCTCAGAGCACATCCTACCATCCATCCCTTGCTTTTTCACAGAAAAGTGTCTTGTTAGTAGACTGGCAAAATCAGAGAGTCTAAGTAACAACTCATCAACCTTTGTAAAGCCATCTTACATTTTGGTAGAAGCATTAGAAAACCTTTTCTTAAGTAGGGGCTTTAGTGTAGTCTCTTGGTACAAGTCTGAGTTTAACAGAGAGAACACTTCCAGACACTTCACCTCCAAATCACGATCACACCACAACCCACTGGCTACGCTGACAAGCACGTACGTGAACAACAAGTATCGGGAAGGTAATTTACACAGTCCTGGCCATCAGTGCAGGTCTACAGCTGGAAATGAGAGAGAGGAGGTGGTATCATGGGAGAGCCAGGCCACCCAGAGGCCCCAATTTGGAAACCTGTCTCCTCCAGCTATTTTCAAAATCACTCAAAACAAAAATGGCAGCTCACAAATAGATCTCTTAGGCCAAGAGACCATTTTTCAAGCCAAAACCGTGATACTGGTTAAGACCAGCATTTTCCATGGCCACTGGCCCGCAGCGCGAGCAAACGCACCCTTCCTCTCCCCGGGGAGGAGGTGTCCGCCCAGCACCTGCGGCTGAGGTCATGCACGTACCTTGGAAATGAGCTCATCGTGGTTGGCAAGATGAGCCCTGCAGTGAATGCAGCTGTAGGTCCTGTGGCACGAAGGCAGATACGCCTGGAAAGTCTTGGACCTTGTCATCTTCACCATTGGAGCCACTGAGCGCTGCGTGAACTCGGGGGTGGCCCAGGAGGCACTCCCGCAGGACGGGTCGCACGGGAAGCACCGAAAGACACAGGTAAAGGCCGTGGTTTGGCAGGTGATGGGTGTGGGGCAGGCTCCACACGCTGGTGACCGCTTCGGAGGAAGAGATTTGGGCAGAGGGAACGGGGGAACTTCACACCAACCTAGAGTTCAAAACAGAACAGAGACAGAACACTCAGCTCACAAAGGTGATAACGGTCTCCTAGCCCACGGGACGAGCTAGGGTTTGATTGAGAGAACAGGGAAGAGTCAGAGCAGCCAGGAGACAGGTGTGATGTCTGTGGATTAGATCAAGGAGGATTGATTTTTATTTGCAGCTCAGACACTGACTTGCTGACTGCCCTGCTTCTGTTATCTGCCATCTTCCTATCGCTCCAACACTGGCATCTCTGTTCAGTTTCCCAACACCTAATGGACTTGGAAAGGACTAGAGAGGTGCAAAGATGCTAAGATGATGATTTTTGTCAAGCCTGGTCTTCCAAACACCTCTGGGGAACTGCTCATGTCAAGGTCCAGCTCTGCACCACCCCTTGGAGAAACCAGGTGAGCTGGAGAGAAAGTCAGGACCCAGAGGGCTGACCCTGGCAGCTGCTGTCCTTTGTGACTCACTGACGCGACACCCCGGAAGTCTGCGGGGAAGCTGGGAGCTGGACATGGGTTTTCTCAGCCACCAGGAAAGTGCACAAGTCACCAAACCAGTTCTTCTCTCCATTCTGCCCCAGTTTCCACATGGGAAATGGAGGATTACTTCATTATGCTTTCCTTTAGAACTCCCTGCAAGCTCAGAAGGTAAGAAGCTACTCCATAAACTGTAGTCTAGTGCCTTTATTTTTAAACTCAGAACATTTGACAGCAGTCAAACCAAGGAACAGCCTCCAAAGACTATTCTTGAGAGCAAGAGACAGTTAAAAATCCTATTCAGGATGGAAACACCTTTTTACTATCCAATGTCATCTGTCAGAACCTGCAAAGCAGCTCCAAGTCTCGGTCTTATTTTGCTGGCAGAAATCAGTTTTTCAGATCACACATCTCTAAGGCTTGCCAGCTACAAATGTTTCTTTTAAGGATGGAAGAAGCATAAAGAATAAAGGAAGCAGCTCCCCTCCATCCCCAATACATGGCGTGCATGTACGCTCTAGAAATTTATCCTGAACTCTGGCTGCTCCTCCCATGAGGATTTTCCTTTCCATAAAACATGTGATTCTGCTCAGTTTCTGAGTCTGCAGTTTGCGTATCAAATACTGGAACCATACCACCCCCATCCCCTCAAAAAAGAAACCAAAATAAGAAATAACCCCACCTGCCCTGCAATGGAAATTTCTAAAGTGGACAAAACAGAAAAGCACAAGAGCTTAGGAGCTGGCCTCTAAACCAGTACCACTAACTCGCCTGAAGCATAGCTGATAATCTTCTAGGTTAGAATAAAGCCTGCCCAGGTCACTACGTGGCCTCACTGCTAAAATAGCTCTGTGGCGTTTGCGTGTTAAGCTGGGCCTGCTGCTGCTCAGCGCACTGGCCACACACCTGGCACGGGGTTCGCTGCAGAGCACGGCGGGACTCAGGCTGTTCTAAGCAAATACATCTCTCTCTGGCTTGCAGAAGGGGAAACTGTCCACACAGGGGATGGAAACAAGATAGACTATCGGGAAACTGAAGGCAGGACCCAGGAAAATTGCTGTGGGAGGCAGATCTCCGAAGCATCCCATTTCGGGGGTCTCTTTTGCCCAGTGTTAGGATCGGTCAAAAGTATCTGTGACAAAACTGTCCAAGTCATTCTGAAAACAGCAATAAAAATCAGACCATGAATCCGTTAGTGCTGTTTGCTGGGAAGCCTCATGTGTGATCACCATCAGACAGAGAGATCTGCAAAAACCCCTCATCGCATAGATACCAAAGCACCGTTTATGGAAATGCCTGTCTTCAACACTTCTGCTCCTCAGACTCCTTGTCATTGTTAAAAAAGAAGATTCAAGGTATGGGAGTTGCTTTAGCATCTCTGAAAACACTGCCCGTGGAACCCTCTGCCAGCAAGTTGGACAATCAGTCCCTGAAAGCCAGGCACGCTCTCTGCAAGCTTCCCAGTGAACAGTTCCTACAAGCACTACCCTGGAGGGTTGGCACAGGCTCACGCGGGCATCACTTGGTGCAAAGGTTCATTATATTATGACCATGCACAGTGCTCAAAAGGAGGCAGACACCAGTAACACAACAGGAAACCCATTTTTTTTCCTTATTCTGAAATATTTTTCTTCTGTTCTCCAGAAGGCAGCTCCCTCACTGGCAAATGGGGAGGGGAAAAAAAAAAAAAAAAGAAAAAAAAAAAGTCTTACTCATCCAGCAAACTGCTGATAAAGCATATCTATCGTGATCATAACAGTCAGCACTTACATAGCACTTCTCACGCTTAAAGCTCTTTGCAAACAGTAACTAATCAGATTAACCTTTCCCAATTAAAGTTACAGTGAGAACTTTAAAAGACCCATCCTGACCCAAGAAGGGCTCCCTTCCCAGCTCGCTGGGAACTAAAACCTCCTCTTGTTCAATCAAAAGGAGTCTTGCCAGGAATTTCGCTGGCCAACCTGTAGCTAAGAGGACTGCCTGTGCACTATTTAGTATGAAGCTGCATTGCTGAATTTCAGCAAGACTTGTCTTTTACACTAATTGGAGAAGGAAGAGAAATCAGGCACTCTGCACCAGTATCCTGCCCCCAGGGCTCCACGTGCACCAGAATTTTGTCAAGACCGAGTCAGCTTTGCATTAGACAGCACTGGTTTCCCCTCCAAGGTGAAGAGCATTTTGAGGACTGAACTCAAAGTCTGTAACAGGGCAGAAACAAGATGGAAAGCAAATCTTATTTTCTGCTGATTAGATGTAAGTAAAAGCAACACAGCAAAAGTCATCCTGAACTAACCAAGGGTCAACCTTTACAGTTCCAAGACAACAGAACCATCCCCAAATTCCAAGCCCCTGATTCAGCAGCTGATAGGTTATATTCCAGCTGTAACTGATCTCAGAACCTGGAATTTGTGAGCCATGTGCCTCATCCTCCAAGCACACGGAAGCAGGAGACTAAGTGTGCTCTTTCTGGGGCCAAATGCAATTGGATTTCAAGGCAAAGCACCAAGACCCATCCGAAAGAAACAGATACGCTGGAAAGACCATCAGCAGGAAAGGGACTGGCAATCTCTCTACCTGATTTCTAAAAGAGAAAACAGACTGTGTCTAAACCTTGGCTTTCACCGATTTGTAACGAAACGGTGCAGTCCCCTCTCTCTCTCCTTTTCTTCACACAGATAAGTAAATGTACCAGCCACCAGATTTACTACTTCCCTCCCAGACGTTTAATTTCTGATCGGCTGCCTAGCACTGCAGCACAACAGCTGGAGAAGGCAGGCCACAGTCATCCTCAAAGCCAAATGGAGACATAAATGATACCCAATTAGAATAATGTAAGAGCAATCCCTTAATCTGGTATTTGCTGACCTCTCTGTCCAGGCCTCCTAAGCATCTAGAACAAGTAAACCAGGAAATACAACAACAGCATTTAACCAACAGAGAAACGATCACACAAGCACACACAAACTACCCGCTGCATGCAGCTTTCTGCAAAAACATTTCATGAGCATTCATTTATTTGACCTCATAACATATTTATTGTTCAGCACAATCGATCTTTAAGAAGTAGACCAAAAAAAAAAAAAAAAAAAATATTCAAGTGAGATGGTATCAGAGTACAGATTAATTCCAACTCCTGGTCTCAGCACTGTGCTGAGAAGGCAAATCAAACTGATCTCTGCTTAAGGCAGCACAGAGAAAAAAAGATTGGTAAACTAGATCTTGGTAAGAACCCAGGTAAGAAAGTGTCATGAAAAAAAGCTTCAGATAAGCTCACAGACAGTGGCTTTACTTTATAAAGGCACTACCCTTGTGCAGCATTCAGCCCAACGGTCTGATCGCTTGTGTACGCAACCTACCAAGAGCTCTGTCCAAATCGTAATGAGGGAGAGGAGGAAAAAACAATAGGAAATGCACTCTTATGTCCCATGAGCAGTTATCAGCTTGTAAGGACCCATTTCCGTCCTGAGTAACATCTCAAAATGGATTCAAAATAGGATCTGTAGCTCTTAGTGATGTAAAACCCAACCTCCTGTATTTTTTTTCTGTCCTAATAGCAAAACACATCGAATTAAAATACGTTTAACAGCTAACGGTGCATTCATCCAACTGCAGAACAAAGGCGTGGGGATGATTTTAGGCTGTGCCTCTGGTTGTTCAGAGGGATGAGTTAATGTTCATCAGCTGCAGTGACAGTGGGCATTAGTGCAGACATTCCATTCACTTGGATAACAAAAAGATGCTTTGATCACTTTATCATCATGCCCAATACTGTTAGAGAGATAAGTATCTGTCACCAGCAACATAATCCAGTATTTTTCTTTCATCATTCTTCAAGAGAAATTTATCTCTGGGCTGGACACACTCAAGCCGATGGAACAGAGATCGGTGCATATTAATTAGGTTCACAAGAAGTCAGAAAACTGGCTTAGACAAAAGGAAAGAATTCTAGGGAAAAAGCTTCTCAATGTCATTTATTGTGGATACGGGTGAGAGAATCGGTGAACGCACTGCTTGCGGTCACCGGGTACGTAAGGGCTGCTTAATCCTGTGAAGTTTTAAGCAGATGCCACCTCCACAAAAGAAAAAACACAACATGCATTTGGCCGTTCAAACGACTTTTTGGTTCAGTATTCAGCCTCCACCTGCCCAACAGCCACTTTTCACTTGAAGCTGTTTGCAATTCAGGAAACACAAAGGAGGAGAAATGCCAAGTCTGTGCCAAACACTTGCTAGACAAGGCTACTACTTGTACAAGTCCATATGCCACAACAGCAGAGGACAAAAACTATCACACAAGTCTCATTTTGCATAAAACCCAAGTGCAATGCAGCTCAGATGCAAAGGTTCCTGTTCACTCTGGCAGGACCAACAACAGGTTTGTTGGGTCTGAGGGTTTGTTTTATGGATTATTTCATTTTTAAGATACAGTTTAGTCTGTTAAATACTTATTAGAACAAAACAAATGCTACAGAAAGCTGCCTGTAGTAGCTCTGAAAAAAAATCCATGTATTTGGAAACCCAGCTTTCCTCTTTAGCGTCTCTTCTCGCTAATGTGGTTAAGAGCTAGAGATGCCCTTATGTTCAGTGCAATGAAAGCACAAGAGGAAACGGGTTTGGAGAGGTTTCTGTTTCTACAAGGTCACAAAGTGCAGCAGTCTACATCACTCTGGGGTCTTAGCATGATTCTAAGAAAATGCCTGAGGTAAACTCACCTACCAGGGGTTTATTGACATGGAAACTGCCTTAACGTTGCTTAACACACTGCAGTTTGAAAGAGGAAGACTAATCTCTGAGGTGATATGCTGAAATTGGAGTCTGGGTTTAACGGCCAGTTTTGCCAGTCTTCCCTATGGAACAGAACTTAGTGTCACAATTTCAGGTGCTGAACCCCCAGAGACACCTGGCATAGCTCTGGAGCATTCATTCTCTGATGATGGAGCACCACCACAAAAGATCCTGGTTTGGGGCAGCTCTGGAGGCCCTCGCTACCACAAAGAACTGCAACAGCTTTGGGAAAGATGAAGCCAGATCATCTGAAGGTAGGATGGCAGGATGTACACTGTGAAAGGCCCTGAAAGAAAGCACCACCATTCTGAATTTAAACACAGAGCACATGGCAAAGCCCAGAAGGGAGTTGAAACAGCAGATGGGTGTACCCAGTGTACCTTTAATCCTGCAGTATCAAGTTTTGGAAATGCACCAGTTTCAAACCCTCGATGACACTTCATGCAGCTCAGCACTGCTAGCACCATCAACTAAAGTCATTACTGATACATGAACCGTAAGTGTCCTTCTCCAAAGCCTACACACCTTCAGCTCACTCTCCAAACTCTGCAAGCCCTCGGGAGAGTGGAAAAAACCCACAAGAAATGGTGGGACGGGGCAGCAGGAATCCTCTGCATTTACTTTTATCAGATACATGGTCCCAACTGCAACATAAATAATAGCCTGGAGCAGGTTTCTCACCTAGACAGCCTTTAGACTAGAAAGATATTTAACCCCCTTTATTCCTCTGGTTATCTCCCAGCAAGGCACTTTATTTCTGCAGGCCCTGGCGCTCTCTTCACACTGGAGACAGCAACCTTTGCTGCTGGGAAGCACTTCACGATTCTGGGGAAAAGGGGATGGAGGGATGGGGTACTGATGGTGAACAGTCTTGCAGACAAGTGCCAGGTAACCACTAGAGGGCATCAAAAAGAGATTCTTCAGGAAGCAATTCAAGACTCTCTGGCCATAGTGAATCAGGCTGAAGGACAGGCTGAACACCAACCCCACTGCACCTGCCGTGCTCCACATACCACGGCCAGCCTGTCAGGAAAACCAGCAGAGCTGCTGTTCTGCTGAAGAGATAGCAACACTCAGCTGTCAAAACTTCCACTGCAAATATAACAAATGCATGCTGAAAGTTGGGGGGGTTTAGGCTTTTTTTTTAAAAAACCAAACCAGGCAATGCGTCAGTCTGTGGTCTATCACAACTCCTTCATGACAAATAGACTCAGCATCCCCACAACAAACTTCCTGGTCTCTCTCTGATGGAGAGAGGCTTTCTGTGATGTAGAAGGTACATCAAAATGAGTTGAAACTTAAAATGAACAAACAACAAATCTTTAAAACTCACCGAGTTTTTTTGGTTAGATTTGGTTAGATTTTTTTTCCGGTCTGTCTCGCTTTCCCTCTGTATACACTAGCAATCCATAGCTTATTAAGAGCAAAGTAATTAAAAATAAGTAATACTTTTTTGCATAGTTGATTTGCCTTCTGTCAGCTTGGAGATAACACTCAAATTTTAAAGTTCTGTGTTACTATTTTTTTAAATAGGTAATGTCCACACCAGTGCATTTTCAGGTTCAAGTGCAACCACGTGGTGAGAAGCAACTCCAGAGGACTCCTGCGTTCGGAGCCAAAGCTTTCCAGTACTGAACCACAGCACACAACTGACTGGAAAGTGAAGGAACACATTAAAGTAACTCAGTGCAGACAGTGCAGAGATGATTCTTTCCTGGCTGCAGACTAGAGAGACCAGTTGACCATGAGAACTTTCTGACTTTATTTACAGATCTAAGGCTTGACTCAGACCACTCGGTGCCAGAACTGCTAACTCATCTCTCCCTGCAATTCAGAACAAAGCACATTGTCCAAAACAATCCGCTCCGACACACCACAGACACCACTGGGAAGCAGGGAAGGGAAATCATTCTGGAAATTTTAATCAAATTCTTTCTTTTACAATTTCATCTCAAAAGGCAGATGACAGCTAGGACAGGCATCATATCGCAGGGCTGGCTTCGCAATTTGTTACCTTTTCTGGGCCTGTCTCTGAAACCGCACGAACACGGACTGCAAGACTCAGGCTCTACTGAGGAATAACTGACACCTCTGGCTGAATTCTCTTCCCACTCTCCTACGAGTTGCCTGGCAGCAGTATCTTTGCAATGCAGAGGAGCCTGTGCTGCTGATAACAGGCAGCATGGCAAACGTTATAGCTGCAAGCTTCCCACCTTTGCTTTGCACCTGCAAAGCTCCATCACAGTGCAACTCAATAACCAGTTACCGCAGACGCCAGCGTGCGTTACCTAACGCAGGAGGAAACACAACCTGCAGAAAAGCCTCACGGTTGGCCAGGAGAAATTTGAAACAAGCAAGCACTTACTTTTGCTCCTACCAGCAAATCCCACTTGTGCCACAAATAAGCAAAACCTGTCAGCTGAACTAATTTAAACCACAAATGACTCCGTTTCCTCCTTTACATTTCACGAACACTCCTGCCAGCATCCCCCGCGATGGGCTAACAGCCCTTCATCTGAATTGGCCAAGGAGATATGATGCACTTGAATGAGAGAACAGCAGTGGCTCAAACACACTGTGAGATGTAGCTTTCTTCAGCAGATGCATGGGTATGAACTGAGGAGCTACATCTTCAATGGGATGGTCACATTTGGAGCCATAGATGAAGGACATCCCACTTTGCCAGTATTGTGCATATACAGCATCCTACAAAATGAAAGATGACCCTCATCTTGCTATTCTGGTACCAACTTGAGCAAGGAAAAGCTCTTTCCACCCACCCACCCAATTAGTGGCAAAATGAAAACACACTTTTATCTTCTCAACTTCTCTTCCTCATTTGTTTTACTTGGCAAACAATCCAGCTATGGAAATCATCTCATAGCATTACTTTATTTTATTTTGCACTCTTTACATTGTGCTATTATCGTCCTTTTTGGTAAATGTAGGTATGACTAGAAGTCAATTAATTTGGTCTACTGCTGGATCATCGGTTTCCCTGATAAAGACTGGGTACTGACAGGGAACACGGTGAGAACGTTTATCTACCACAACTATTCTTCCAACATCCTCCAAGTCTTTTCCAGTTGAAAGCAGGATCTGCCATAGCTGCCTGTCACAACTTACTATTTGCAAGCTCCCCTTGTCAAGTCCTGTCAGTTTTCATCCGCTCATGGAACCATCTGCTCAGAGGGTCCTTCCCAGGAGCATCTTTTAACTAGCCCTGCAGTGCCCACCTGTCACAGAGGAAACCGTGGCTTTATTTTCTAGTCTGGTACCCCTGTCTCTTTTTCTGAGCAAAGATGTCAAATTCTGACCGATCTCTGCCAGTAACAATTTTATTTACTCTATTAACGAGGTACATACTTTCCATGGCAGTTCAGTCATCATCCTTCTAGCTCTCCCTCGCACTGAAGGCACAGCAACCCATATGTCAAGGGGGCAAAGTCAGGTCAAGATTTATAGCTCCAGTCTTTCACATGACGATGTTTTATAACTGAATCTAGTTTAAGATGGGTCAAGTCAGCTGTTACCTTGCCAGTTTCTGTCATTAGCTCCTCCTGGATATCCTCACTAGCCTGCAAGCTCCTGCCAAGGTATGTGAACTGACTCACCTCTTACAGTTCTGGGCCTCCTGATGCATGCTTCAGCTGGGAGTTCCTGGGATTCTCATTAGATTTTTTTTTTTCCCCACAGTTAATTATTAACTCCATCTTTTTTTTGTGTGTGTGTGTGATGCTGGACAATCTGTTTTTAATAACATACTGCTTGAGCTATCCTTTAATAATATTTCATCAGTGAAACTTCAATCTTCCAGAGTTCTGTGGCTGAGCTATGCAACACCTCAGTCACACCATGCTACATTTTTGTCCTCCTAATGAAGTCACTGCCAATGTGAAACAGGAGAAGCAAGAGTGCAGCTTTGACACCACTCTGCCTTCCTTCTCAACAGATCTAAAAGTTCTCTGAAGGGCAAAGTCAAAGCATCCTCAGCTTTTAAAACTTTTAATAGCTTGACCTCAGGAGTTTAGTTCTGGACAAGTCACAATGACAGTAAAAGAAAGAGAGTCAAAAAGCTTCGTTATTTTTGTGAATCAGCAAAACATCACAGCTTTTAACACACTGTATCAACTCCTGAACAGGTGTAAAAGCAGCGATCTCTAGCTGGACATGTAAGCCTGGGCAAAGAGACCGGAAGGCACCTCTTACGGGTTGCATTCCCATAACTTCCAGTGACTCACGCTGCCTGGCACTATCATTTGTTAAAGCAAGAGTGAAGTAGGGATAATAGCTATTTACTAAAAACAGAGTAGTGTGATTAGCTTTAATTAGCATTGTCAAGTGACTTGAGATTGTCAGGTACAAGATGCAGAAGAACTAAGTCTCATTAATTATGTTATTTCCTGCAGCCTTAAGTGGCTTGTCCAGTCCAGTGACGCTTCCGGAGACGAAGCTGCTCCCAACATCCGACACATCCTGCACGAGCGGGTGAAAACACTCCCCGACAGGCCTGGCAGACGTGGCTACTGAGTAAAGGGTCGTAAAACCAGAACACAAGAACAATCAGCTTACGTACTGCGAGACAACTACCCGCCCTAAAAAAAAAAAAAAAAAAGGGACTAAAAGGCAAATAAGACACAGCAGAAACAGACTCAGAGAGAACTGACTGCCAAACTTCATGGGGGATGAAGAGCAGGGACCAATGTGGGCAACAGGGAGTGGGATTCAGGCCCTGGCACCGGCACTCCTGAGCAGCAGCCAACCCAGAAAACTGTACTTTCTTCTCCCCAAAGAAGATAAACTACAGCATGTCTTTGTTTTGGCAGAAAGAGATCCAGATCCTCAGCCGGCATCACACCACCAACAAACAGGCTGATTTACCAGCTAAAGATCTGTTCTGAAGAACTAAAAAAAGAAAAAAAAAATAAAAATCCTTGCGTCAGAATAGTCCATCTCTTCTATGGACTCACCCTGGCTTCTGGAAGAAAAAGGAAAACTATCCTTAGCCTTTAGCTGTAGTGATTAGATCTAGAAGGCAAGACCTCGGATTTAACAAGCACAGAAAAGAGGGAGGATTCTGAAGGGCCAACTTTCAGGTCTCTGTCAAGGAGAGGAAAAAAATGAAGCTGTGTATTTCGCTACGGTTTCAAAGCATTCAATACACTCTCCCACACCATTCTGCCTTGAACATCACCAATCGGCTTCAAAGCAGCTAAGAGTTCTGAACTCTCACTTACTCCATTCCAGATGCCACTTTGTGAACCCTCTTGAAGCCCACTGTTCCAGCACTTCATAGCTGACCTCTAATGAAGACTCTGCTTAAGCTCAAGCAAACGAGGGCTTGCCAGCTCATGACTAAAGCCCAATGAAAGCCAAGCTTTATTGGGGTTTCTTCAAGAGGCTTCCATGCACATGGTCAAAGACAAGACCGTGATGCAAGAACAAGAAAGAAATGGTTTTTACTCCTCTGCAATCCTTGCACTGCTGGTGTAGCACCACACTAGAAGAAGCAGCTCCCGCTTTCTAAGCTGCCAGCCGGAACCTACACCAGAGTGACCAGTTCCTTAATTAAATTCTCTCACAGCAACAGGTATTCAATCTGTGAGTCAAGGAGCCTTTGAGGGAATGTGGATTTACAGGTAGTGATGCTGTCTTCCTCACTGTAACCCTGACTCAACTACCTGCACCAAACAGCAAAGAAAGGAAATCACTTCTTCAAAATCAGTGGATCCAGAAGACACAAGGGACCAATACAATTTTGCCAGTTATTCCAATCTCGCCACCATGAAGGAGATGCTTGCAAAGCAAGCAGCACTTGCCATCTTGATCAGACTAGAGCAATGTCTCTGCCCTCCCTACAGCATTTCCAACTTAGCTTCAAAACACAAGGCTCAGTTTTAAATGCCCTTTCAGAAGGAAACAAGAATTAGGAATCCAGTAAGAAAAGGAGAACATCCTATTCCTCTATTCCAAGTGCTGCCGTTACACAGCAAACAATGTTTACAAGAAACCAGAGGCGTGGATCCCAACATGATGAGATCTTAAACAGTATCAATGGGAGTGCTCTGCAAGAATGAAGTCACAAAATACATCCTCTCCAGGCAGAATCCTCTCATGGATTAAAAGTAGAGCGCTCTCAGTATCTGCTTGTTTACAACCATCCAACTCAGCAAAGGCCTCCCTGTGCTACCCAGCATAAGCTTTAAGTAAGTGTAAACGCATTAGCGGACAATCCTTTAACTGGAGCATGTAGTAGGCCCTGAGGAAGGTGATGTCAGGAAGGCAGGGGTACGGTACCATCCTGCCCCTCTCTGTACTGCTGTCTGCAAGCCAAGAACACTAGTTTGATGGGCCTTCCTCTTTCTCTATTTTAACAGAATGGCCCCCAAAAAAGCAAGGACAAATTCACTCCAGTAAACTGTGGGGAAAAGGGGCGAGGGTTCAACTTTATTTTCTATGCCATTAAAATCATAACATCTTAAACTGGAACGTATCAAGTTCTTTCTGCTTCAGAACTCAGCATTAAGGTCTGAAGCTACGGACCCATAGCTGGCTCTATGGCTGCTTCTGTCATCTCAAACTTCTCTGGCTTTTCTGGATCAAACCCAGAAGTTTCTCTGCAGATGCACAAGAAAAAGGACCCTCGACATTTCACCTTCCGACCCTGGACCTCAGCTTAGTACTCTGCAGAAGAGGAAGCTGCTACACCCTTAACCAGAGACTAGAGCAACAGCACCACACAAGAGACGAGTTATCCCAGCTCACTCTGGGGGACCAGTTTCCATGCACCACGTGCAGAAACCAACTGCCTTTAACTCCAAGCACCACCCAGGTCCAGAGGCTGACCCAGGTGCCCTGCAATCTCTCTTTTGCCACACCAGGAATGATGTCACTTCTGTAGCTCAGAGCCACAGCCTGCAGCTGGGCAAGGCCTGGTCTCCAGGGACTCCGGTGTTGGTAAATACAGCCGCGACACGGCACTTCTCCCTGGCCAGCAGCCAGCCTCCCGGGCCGGGCTGGCAACGGTTCAGGAGGTGCCCCCAGCACCCCAGGGGAACACGCCGTACCTGTCTCTGGAGTCACAAGCCTAAGTCCCACGCACAGCTCGGTGTCAGGCACGGATCTCACCCGGGCTTTCAGGCTTTTATTATGTGTTTACTCGCTACAGAGAGACGGTTGGTGCGCAAAGACCATCCCCTGCTCCTCCTCCTCCACCGGCGGTTACCTGGCACCACCGGCCAGCCCCTGCCCCGCTCCCGCAGGTCCCTCCTGTTGATCTCCCTTGCTGGAAGCGGCCGGGGACGTGCAAACCTCTCTCGCATCGCCTTGGACGCTCTCCCGGGCTCGGACCTGGTGCCCTCCCCGCCTCCAGCCCCTCACCCGGCCCCGCAGACAAAGGCCGCCGCTCGCAAAGCCCTGTTCGCCCGCTGCCAGCCC
>JAAGNO010006016.1:0-10122 GCA_033439905.1 Ceryle rudis | reverse complement strand
CCCATCCCATCCCCTCCCCATCCCCATCCCATCCTCACTGACATCCCATCCTCATGCCCATCCAACCCCATCCCCATATTGATATCCATATCCTCATCCCCATCCACTCCTTCCGTTCCCTGCCACGGCCCTGGCTCTCCATCTCCTCACCGAGGTAGATGAGCATGTTCTCCATGGACATCTGCTTCTTCACCACCAGGTAACTCTCCGTCCCCAGGCAGTGGAGTATGGGCAGGACTTTCTCCGAGTAGTGTAAGGGCCGTTCTGTGGGCCAGAGAGACGGGCAGAGGTCAGGCAGTACCCCCAGAGGTTGTCACCAAGGGGGGGGGTGGAATCACATGTGCATCCCAAGGGTCTGCCAAACTCCTGTGTGCCCCTGAGCAGACCTCTCATGCAGCACCATTGCCTTGTAATTGGATTAATTTCATGCTGCTGCTGCTGCTTCCTAACTGTCCCCTAGGGAGATGACTTTTGGCCCATGAGCATCGGAGATCTGCAGGGCCTGGAAGGTGACTGAGGAGCAATCATAGAATCATAGAATCATTTAGATTGGAAAAGACCTTTAACACCATTGAGTCCAACCATTAACCCAGCACTGCCAGGTCACCACTAAACCATGGCCCTCAGCACCACATCTCCACAGCTGTGAAACCCCTCCAGGGATGGGGACTCCACCACTGCCCTGGGCAGCCTGGCACAGGCCTTGACAACCCTTTTGCAGAGGAAACTGTTCCTCATGTCCAACCTAAACCTCCCCTGGCACAATGTGAGGCTATTGCCCCTTGTGCTATCAGTTGTTCCTTCGGAGACCAACCCCCACCTGGCTCCAACCTCCTTTCAGAGAGTTGTGGAGGGTGAGAAGGTCTCCCCTGAGCCTCCTTTTCTCCAGGCTGAGCAATCCCAGGTCCCTCAGCCACTCCTCACAACACTTATGCTCTAAACCCTTGCCACCACATGTTGCAATTGCAAAACACCGCATACTTTGAAAAGGTATGTGATCTGCAGATGTGTTTGCAAAGATATGCAGAGGTATTTCAGATATGTGCATTTCCACAGAAGCTAAGGGGTGAGTCAAGAATCTCATCAAAGTTCACAGGTGAACAGTCATTGTTAGGCTAATTTTAATCCCTTCAGGCCTGAAGATCATAGCATCATAGGGTCACAGGATGCTTTGGGTAGGAAGGGACTTTTCTAGCTCATCCAGTCCAACCCCCCTACAGTCAGCAGGGACATCTGCAACTAGAGCAGGTTGCTCAGAGCCCCAGCCAACCTCACCTGGAGTGTTTCCAGGGATGGGGCATCTGCCACCCCTCTGGGCAACCTGGGCCAGGGTCTCACCACACTAAGCATCAAAAATTTCTTCCTTCTCTCTGGTCTAAATCTCCCTCTTTTAGTTTAAACCCATCAGCCCTTGTCCTGTCACAAAAGGCCCTAATAAAAAGCCTGTTCCCATCTTTCTGACAGGCCCCTTTAAGGACTGAAAGGTCACAAGAAGGTCTCCCCAGAGCCTTCTCTTCTCCAGGTTGAACAAGCCCAACTCTCTCAGCCTGGTCTCACAGCAGAGGGCTTCCAGCCCTCCCAGCATTGCTGGGGCCTCCTCTGGCCCTGCTCCAACAGGTCCCTGTCTCTCCTGTGCTGAGGACTCCAGAGCTGGACCCAGAACCCTGGTCTCACCAGAGCAGAGCAGAGGGGCAGAATCCCCTCCCTTGACCTGATGGCTCCTTTTTATTTTAAGGGCTGGGTGGTGCTCAACTAATCATGCTGCTTTGGTGCTTCCCCAGCAGAGGGGAGCCTGAGCTTGATAGTTTGGGCTTGGCAAGGACCAAACCATCTCAGCAGAGGCTTTCAGTGATGCCCAGAGCATTTCTGGGGTCAGCACCTTGCCCATCCCCCTGCCAGGCACAGCCCCCAGGCACACTCAGGCAGGCCCAGGGTCTCATCCTGCTCATGTTTGCTGTTGCTGCCTATGGGCATCCCAGGGCTGCTCCCTTTGGTGGCCAGAGAGCCCAGACATCCCCACCAAACTTCAAAGGCATTTGATCCCCTGAGGATACAGACAGATGCCTGACCCAAACCACCAGCCCATGAGCAGCCCTCAGCCACATGCAACCTGGATGTGGTGAGCAAAGCTGCAGCACCACAGCTGTCCTCCCCCGAGTGCCTGGAGCCTGTCCCAGTATTGCTCCATGGTGTGGTCCTCATGGGAATCTTCTCATCTCTGTCCCATCTCCACCTCCATCTCCTACCCTGTTTCTATCTCCATCTCCATTCCATCCCCATCCCAGTGTTCATCTCCATCCCCATAGCCCTCTCACCCCCACACTAACCTGCCTCCTCCCTTTCATTCACTTCAAAGCAGCTCCAGTAGTCCTTTTCCTTCATCATGATTTTCCTCCGGTCCAGGATCTCAAAGGTGAGCTCCTCAGCTGTCATTGTAGCCGGGATCTGTGAGGGAAGGGATAGGTCTCCATCAGAAAGTGTCACCCTCATGCCAGCTCAAAGCATCCCCCCATGCCACCACAGAGGCTTGGGCACCTGACAGAGGGACCCTTTCCTCTTTGTGCCTCCTGCTCCACCACTCACCTTTATGTGCTGCTCTGCCTCTGTCTTCTTCTCCTCCAAGTAGACAGTGCAGATGAAGTCCCCAGCTTGCTGGAGGGAAACGGGAAAGCCTTTCAACCTGCAGCTTCCCACACATGGGCTAAATCCTCCTCACACAGTGTGGACACCCCCTTCCTGGGGCATCTCCAGGAGACGCCGGAGCAGGCAGTGAGGTCCCCATGCAAAGAAGGTGCCCCAGGAAGGTTCTCATGTCCAGGACCCACCTGTGTCCCACTGGATGCTGCTTCCCGCATCTTCATGATGGCCATGATCTCATCCTGCTGCTTCTTCATCTCTTGGTCATTGACCTGCCAAGGAAGCCATCAGACCACCCTTTAGTTTCAATGCAGATGTAGGATGGGGTCCCCAGCGGAATCTGCTCCCCTGCCCAGAAGTGCGAGCACCTCCAGGCTTGGGGGTCTCAAGGGTTTGCATGGACATGGATCCCCCTCCCCTCATCTCCAAAGCAAGGTGTCTTCAGAGAATAGATCCAGCTTTCTTCTCCTCCCACCTCCTCATCCCCTGAGAATAGTCCACACATCAGCCTGATCCAGAGCTGTGTTGGAGCTCGGGGGCGGGGGAAGAATGTGAACCTACGTTAAAGATCTTCACATAGTGGCTGATGAGGTCCTCCACTACGTGTCCTGCCTTGTAGTCCTTCCCGTCTGTCTGGAAGAGCGTGGGCCCAAAGACGATGGCCAGGTTGTGAGTGTTCATCTGGTTCTCCCCGGAGAACCGCTGGACTCTGTGGGGAACCCTGTGATGATTCCTGCCCCTGAGACCCTCCAGAACCCTCCCTTCAGCCTTGCCAAGGGGAATGAGCACCACTTCACAATGTGATGCTTGGCTTTGGGCACAGCTTGACCCCAAATCCAACCCCTTTCCTTGCTTGAGGTGTGGACATAGGGACACGGGCTCTTCTCCACACCACAGCCTCCCCAGGACTCCACAGCAGACAGGACAATGCCCCATGGGGACTGGGGGACACCAGGCTCAGATGTGCCGTAGATCTGCCACCCACATCATACCGAAAGAGGTGGTTGATAAGTGCCTTCAACGTGGCCCGGTTCACTGTGGGGAGGGTGCCCAGAAGCCTCCGGTACTCGCTGATCTTCCCCTCCTCATCCTCTAGGGCTGCAAGAGAAGCACAAGAGAGAGGATGAGTACAGAGGGGAAGGAAGGTGAGATTAAGATCCACAGCCCCATCATCCCTTCTCCAGACCAATCTTGGACATTCCTGTCCAACATAGGGATGGAGCATCCCAGCTCCACAAGAACAGAACATCCCAGCTCCATGGGGCTAGATTATCCCAGCTCCACAGAGTCAGAGCATCCCATTTCCATGGGACCAAATCTTCCCATGGCTGGAGCATCCCAGCTCCACAAGAACAGAACATCCCAACTCCATGGGGCTAAATTATCCCAGATCCACAGGGATGGAGCATCCCAGCACCACAGGGCCAGAGTACCCCAGCTCCATGGGAACAGAGCTTCCCACGGCTGAAGCATCCCAGCTCCACATGAATAAAGCATCCCAGCTCAGCGGGACCCAAAGCATCCCAGTTCCATGGGGCCAGAGCATCCCAGAGCTGCAACATCCCACTTCCATGGGGCTGGATCATTGCAGCTCAAAGGAAGCCTGGAGCATCCCAGCTCCACAGGGACAGAGCATCACAGTTCCACAGCACCGTGGCTCGTGGCTGTTTAGCTGCTGGGTGTGTCCATCCCCAGTATTCAGGGGCCAGATCCAGCAGAGAAGGGCGGGTGGATCTGGCTCCCTGCCCTGTCTCAGCCCCAGCCATGCTGAAGCATGAGGCTGCACGGGGTCAGCATGGGTGTGTTCTGCTCCCCACCCACCAAGCAAGTCTGTAGAACATGTGGGGCCCAGATGTGCTCCCCCACCACCACACAGCCTGGAAGAGAGGATGAAGGAGGCTGCAGCAGAGCCAGGGAGCCAAACACCCTTGTCTCATTACCCTTCCAGTAACCCCCAAGGGCTCACCTGTCGCCCGCAGCCAGTCCTGGGCCCACTGCCTGGTGAAGAGCCCATCCCCAAGGTCGCGGAAGAAGCGTTTGAGCGTGTTGGCAACATCGTCCACCTGGTGCTCACCCTCCTTCAGACAGACACTGCGGGCATCCCGGCGCAGCATCTCCAGCAGGCCGGTGGTCTTGGAATTCTGCCCACTCTTGCGGTAGATGCCCTCAGACGTCAGTCCTGCATCAGAGCCAGTGTGGATGAGGCTCTCTCCATGAGGGACAAGAACTTCTCCCAGCCCCTCACCCGTCCACTGGCTCCCCATCAAACAACAATGGCAGGGAACTGGTTCTGCAGTGCTTCCCATCCCATAGGTGTTTCCATGGCTGCTGAGGACATAGGGACACGGGCTCTTCTCCACTGCAGGCTCAAGCCAAAGCCCTGGTCCAGCCAGAGCCCTCCCACAGAGCTGAAGCAGATGCTCAGGGAGGGAGGGACACATGTGTCACTAGTGTCACTTGTTCAACACATTCATCAGTGACCTGGATGAAGAGACTGAGAGAACCCTCAGGCAGTTTGCTGATGGTACAAAACTGGGAGGAGTGGCTGACACACCAGAGCTGTGCTGCCATTCAGTGAGTCCTGGACAGGCTGGAGAGTTGGGCAGAGAGGAACCTCATGAAGTTCAACAAGGGCAACTGTAGGGTCCTGCACCTGAGGAGGAATAACCTCCTGCACCAGTACAGGGGAGGGGTCAACCCACTGGGAAGCATCTCAACAGAGAAGGGCCTGAGAGTGCTGGGGGGCAAGTTGCCCTCAAACCATCAGTGTGCCTTTGTAGCCAATGCCAATATTTTCCTGGGGTGCATGAAGAAGAGTGTGGACAGCAGATCGAGGGAGGTTATCGTCCCCCTCTATCTGCCCTAGGGAGGCCACATCAGGAGCATTGTGTCCAGTTCTGGACTCCCCAGTTCAGGAGAGACAAGGAACTACTGGAGAGAGTCCCGTAGAGGCTCCAAAGATGCTGAGGGACTGGAGCATCTCTGTGCTGAGGAAAGGCTGAGAGCCCTGGGGCTGTTTAGCCTGGAGAAGAGAAGACTGAGAGGGCATCTGATCAATGTTTCTCAATAACTAAAGGGTGGAGGCCAAGAGGATGGGGCCAGACTTTTGTCAGTGGTGCCCGGTGACAGGACAAGTGGCAACGAGCACAAACTGGAACACAGAAGTTCCACCCGAACAGAAGGAGAAAATTCTTTGCTGTGAGGGTGCCAGAACCCTGGACCAGGCTGCCCAGAGAGGCTGTGGAATCTCCTTCTTGGAGAGATTCCAAACCCTCCTGGACAGTGCAATCCTGGGCACCCTGCTGTGGGTGACCCTGCTGGAGCAGAGGGGTTGGATGAGATGATCTCCAGAGGTCCCTTCCAACCCCTACCGTGCTGCGATTCTATGTGTTTGGTCTCAAGCTGCCATGTTACACCAACGAGAAGAGACCCAAACACTGCACCCTGGTCCCCGCTAGCATCCGGTGATGGCTGATGGCACATACCGCACTGGGTGATGTAGTCGATGCAACGATCCACCAGCAGTGGGACATCCGACTCCGTCAGCTGCTGCTCCGACAAGGTGTCCCCACAGCTGCCTGCAGCCTTCTGGATGTCATGGACCCAGCCCAGGAAATCCAGCTTCCTCTCCCCCTGTATGTACAGAGTCCTGCCGGCCAGCCCGGCTTTAGTGGGGGGCCAACTACCACCCCAAACCCCGCCGCACAGCCAGGACTCATGGGAAAGCTTGTCCCAGCAGTCTGGGGATGGTCCCGACTATCTTTTGGGGGTGCCCAGTCATCATTAGAAGGGTGAAGCACCCCAAGATGAGACAGGGCTTGGGCAGGAAGCGATACTTGGCTGGAGGGGTCTAGCCCCCCCCACCCTCTGCTCTTACCTCCGCCTCTCCACTAGCACCAGCACCTCATTGTCTCCCTGGATGGCTGGAAGAGGAAGACAGATCACATCATGCAAGAGAACATGGCGTGCCCTGTCCCCAGTCCCAGCCCCAAACAGGTTCAACTCCAGCCCAAAGAGGCCAAGTAGCAGCTTTTTGGGGATGGGTAAGAGGAATAGCAGCTTGCATCCCCCCCTGCAGAGGGACACAAAGCTCCATCAGAGAAGCATCCACCACCCCACATCAACCACTGGGTGCAACCCAGCTGCTCAAGGCAGGATTTAAGGGAACCCCGCCTCCAGCCCCAGCCTGGGGCTCCCCAGAGACACCCACAGAGCTCCTGCAGCTTGCGTAGCTGGAGAGGCTCCTGTCGCTCGCCGTCTTCAAAGCAGACATGGAGTGCGGAGCCAGACAGGGCGAACCAACCCTCCTTGGCTCGCTCCAGGTTGAGGCCGCCCTTGTAGTGCAGCCGGCCAAGTCGCTTGAAGTCGAGAGCCAGCAGCTCCTCGGCGCGGGGGTGGATGAAGGACTGAGCCAGGGAGAAGAGAAACCCATCAGCACCTTGACACCTGGGTCCCTCCAGCACCCACAGCCACCCCTAGCCCACCGTGTCCTACCTTAGCTATGGACTTGAGCCACTCCCGAGCAAAATCGGGGCTCTCCAGCCCAAAGAGGTAGAGCCTCTCTGACTCAATGTACACCTCAAACGTGCTCTCAATCCTGCAGAAGAGAGGGAAAGGGGAAGCTAGATGCCCGTGGGTGATGGGATGGAGCTGTGGGGTGCCATGGCATCCTGGGTAGGGAGAACATTCCGCTGAATGTCAGCCATCAGCTCTGCCAACAGATCATATTGTTTGGGATCCCCCCCATATCCCTGGGCCTTCCAGCATCCTCCCATAGGCAGCACAGGGGCTGCAAAGGGGTTACAAAGGGATTACAAAGGGGTTACAAAAGGGTTGCAAAGAGGTTACCAAGGAATTGCAAAGGGGCTGCGAAGTGGACTGCAAAGGGGATTGCAAAGGGGGTTGCAAAGGGACTACAAAGGGGTTGCAAAGGGGCTGCAAGGAGACTACAAAGGTGTTACAAAGGGATTACAAAAAGGGCTGCAAAGAGGCTGCAAAGGGACTACAAAAGGGTTACAAAGGGATTACAAAGGGGACTGAAAAGGGGCTGCAAAGGTTTTACAAGGACTCCTTACAAAAACAGCAGGCTAGGCATGCCATAAGTGCTTGGGGACAGCAGCCACCCCACTGTGAGCGAGGCAGCCGCTATGCCCAGCCCCGTAGGAGTGGAGGGGTCACTATAGCGGTGCTATAGGGTGTAGTGGTGGGGGTACAGACTTACCCGTGGGCATGGGGAGGGTTGTTGACCAGGCACACGATCTCGTCCACCCTGATCTCGCCATTGGGCACAGCGTTGCGGTCATTCTCATAGTAGCTGAGGACACCGTCCTGCAGCGTGCACCAGCGCCGGCTGAATTCTGCATGGCACAGGATGGCGCTGGGCAGCCTCATGTGCTCCAGGCCAGCCTGAGGTCACCCAAAAGCCTAGGCTGGGTGACCACACAGTACCCATGAAACAAGAACCACCCAGGTAATGCTGCAGCTTCCTGGTGCCTGGGGAGCATGGGATGGTGCAATTCCCCCCACCAACCTCCCCAGCACTCCTTTTGGGGCTGGCTCTGAGCCCCACCATCCTTCTGCACCCCCATTTCCCAGCTCCATGGGCCCCCACATACCTTCTGGGCCTTTCCGCTCGCTGACAGGCTTGGCCATGGAGGGGGTTTTGTAGAGAAAGCCATTGTGGGTAACAGAGGGCAGAGGCACCGAGTAGGACTTCTCTTCACCACCCCCCACCTCCAAGCGTGGTGTTTCTGCAAAGAGGGTGAAAGCCTGTCACAGGGGGCTGCACACCCCCACCAGAACCCCCACAAAGTGCTGCTAGTCTATATCCGACAACCCCATATCCCCATCACATATCCCACTGCAGACCAACCCTAAGCATTGAGCTGGGATGGGGACACTATGGGAAGGTGGGGACTGGACTTCCCCATCAGTGAGGTCTCTCCCAGTCTGCACCAGGCCCCAGCTGCTCCATGGGAGGACAAGGGCAGAACATCACAACCCCTGTGGCTGAAATAACCACCCAGGGCTCTGCCAGAGCCTCGCCATGTGACCACAGGTGCATCCCCCTGCCTCAGTTTCCCCATCTTGCCTGCTGGCAAGAGGGATCCTCCCATTTCCTCCAGGGACCAGGCAGACATGGGGTGCAGGGACACCCCTAAAGCACCTCCAGGTCCAACCATGGGGCTGCCCAGAGCTTTAGAGATGGGGAAACCCAGGAAAATTCAGAGCTGTGCTCCAGCAGCCCAGCCCTGCATGCACAGCATGGGGCTCCTCGACCCTGGCTATCCCAGCATTCCAGAGACGACTTCCAGAGCCAGCCAAGGCAAGATGAGCTCAGAGGTTTGGTTTTCTCCAGCTCACCGGGGTGGCTGGGAGGCCTCACCGCTCTCCCAGACCCCTTTTGTGCTGACATGTCTGGAATAGCAGGGCCAGCCCAAATTCTGGGCAAGCTCCAACTTCCGCCGGACAGACTTGGCTGCCGAGGCAACGAGGGAGGTGACAGCTACGGCGAATTCTGGCTGGCCCCAGCACACCTCCATCCCAGCTGCCCAAGCTTTCCAGGACCAGAGGTTCACCCTGCACTGGGGTGCAAGTCAGTCCCATGGGAGCCATCAGCCCACCCAGAGTGGGGCTCCGTGGGGTGGGCATGTTTAGAGGCACAGGAAGGGGGGGTTTTGTGAGCAATGCTCTGCAAAACAGGCAGATCTCCCTGGCCCCAGTGAGGATGTTGGAGGTGGGGGCTGCCTGGCTGACAGAGGGACATCCACTGAATCTGCCAAGCCAGGACAGTGTGGGAAAGGGGGTCCAGTCTCTCCCTGTGTCCCTCCCAGTGCTCAGACCACCAGCCTCCATTCCCACTGGGGCTCTGGACCAGTGTCCCTGTCTGCGATGCAGCCTATGCCTCCCTGGCTCCCTGCCAGCCCTGTCCCAATGGCACAAAGGGCTCCCCAAAGCTCCTCGCCCGGGGTGCACAGAACCCAGCAGCAGCAAGCAGCTGTGCTGGGAAGCTGACAGGTAGGATATGTCCCCGGGGACACCCGGCAGCTCTTCTTCCTGGCTCCCGGAATGCTGGAGGTGGGTTTAAGCAAGCCCATGGTGGGCTTCAAGGGTGCAGCTCTTACCGGAGGTTTTGTTGTGGAGCAGGAACTCCATCTGCAGCCTCTGTCCACTCTTCTCAGCCAAGGCCAAGGGCGTTGGGCACTCTGGGTCCCCGGTGGAACAAGTCACGGAAGCCCCGCAGAAGAGCAGAGCCTGCGTCTCTGCCAGGTCACCGGTGGTGACGGCTGCACACAGAGCCTGCGGTAGAGCCAGGAAGGACTGCGGGTGAGGCCAAAGTCTCCCGAGAAGGCAGAGAAGAGCCCCAGCGAAAGGGGCCGGGTGGGAGCACGGCGAGCAGCCGGACCCCCACCGCCGGCACCGCGCTCCGGAGCCGGGTTGTTAGGGGCGATTTCGATCCGCCTGCGTCAGGCTAGGCTGGAGAGG
>JAAGNO010006014.1:35933-58940 GCA_033439905.1 Ceryle rudis | reverse complement strand
GCGGTGGGGCTGGCGAGGCTCTCCCGAGGCGGGGGTAGCCGGGCTCAGCCTCGCCGCTGCCAGGCCCGCCACCCCTCGCCTCTCCTGGCCTGGCCTTAGCGGGTCGGGGCTTGCGTGGTGCCAAGTTTGGTGTGAGTTTTGGCCCAGGCCACTCCGTGCTGGCTAGGGCTTGCCATCTTTTGTGGGATCATCTATTGTAGCTTTGCAATTTTATGTATTACAGCCACACATGTCTGTCAGGTTGGTCATATGTACATGTACCTTTATACATATCTGGAAATAATTTTAATGCTACAGTAGGTGTCTCCCACAGAAGATGTCTCAGTGTGTGCACATACATGCAGATACGTGTGGATATGCAGTCACACACTCCTCTGTTTTTCTATATTTGATGTATGATGTTGACTCTTCCCTCTTAAAACAAGAGGAAGCATATTGCTTAAGATAACTGTTGACGTAGTATTGCTATCCTGCTTATGGAGTGTTAAATCCAGCCTGAGAAAGTGGGTTACTCTAGGAGCTAGAGCAAAAGGTTTTACCGCCATTAGTGAAAAATAAACTAGCTCACTGATTTTTATACTTTTATTAATGTCCTGTGTAGAGTAAACTGAAAGAATGATGTTTAATCTCTTCTCGGCTGTGGCGTTTTCTGTATTAATAGTGATAAATTTGAAAAACTAGGCTGTCATGTGGAGACACTGTCTAGCTGATACTTGGGGGTTTTTGTGTGTATGTGCATGCAGGAGAGAGGAGGGAACTCCTGTCTTCAGAAGAGCAGATACTCATTCTGTGTGTTGGGCTGCGTCAATGGTCATAGTCTGGTATATAACCAATTAGTTTTTAAGGGGAGTAAGTATTGTGGCAGAGTGATCAGTATAATAAAGCCAGTGCTGCCAAACTGGAGGACTTGCAAAAAGACGGCTGCAAATCAGACCTACTGTGTTCTCACTTCTCCATCAAGCTCTCCTGATAGGAACTGAATGCGTTTTCTGTCAGTTTCCTTAACACAGTGGCACCTTTCTTGTTTAATTGACCTGTGCTTGATTTCAATACGAAAGAACTTTGACAGAAAACATTTTAGCACCTCTTTTACAGAGGGAAAACATTAGGGTAGAGAGTGGTTTATGCTGTAAATATTTCAATTCAGGTGTTGTTAGCCTCAGTAATCATCTTAATTTTAACACTTTTATGAATGAATATCTGCTGAGGACTCTGATATAGCAGATGGGTGTTTAAATTGCTTCACCATTCCCCTTCCCCCAGTCTGATCCTACTTAGCATCTGCTCTGTATGGTAGTGTTTTACAGTGTTGTTTTATCTACTGTTATGGAAGATGAGTAATTAAAATGGGATTCTACTGTACTTTTACCAATCTACTCTCCAGCAATGCATGATCAAGATGCACAGTACTAAATTTTTTGGAGGGTTTCATCACTAGCTCTTTTACAAGGAGGCATTACTGACAAATGACTTGGGAAGTACCCATAGTTTCTTCTGTATGCATAAGGCAGATAGTGTCACTTCACTTTAATGATTAAAAGCAGGGAGTTTGTGTGGGTTGGTTTTTTTGTTGTTGTTTTTTTTTTGTTTGGTTGGGTTTTTTTTTTTTCTCCTTTTACACCTATTAGTGTTGTCAAGATAACACAATTCAGAATGAACTTAAAACTCTCCTTCCTCATCCAAACATCCTGTCTGTGCAGGTTGGTTTAAATAGTTGTAAATGTATGCCTGTGTGCAGAATCTTTGACAATGAAGATGGAGGAAGTTCACTTCAGTGTTAAGGCTGACAATTATTAATGTTTTTGTTTTCATTTTTACATGTGATAAATTGAATTGTTTAATATGGAATCAGTAAAAGAAGAACAAGAAATTTGGTGGTAATAGAGAAACTCTTCAGAGTAGATGAGCCCTTTACTTGCTTACATTGTTAGGTATAATAAGGGTTGGTGTCAATCATTATCTTGTACCAATCAGTGATTATCAAGTAGTAGTAATGATTTAAAGGTGTACCCAGTTACATTTTTAAACTTCAAAACCAAATAGTAATGGAGCTGAAGTAGTATGTACTTATGCTTAGTTTCACATTGCTATTTCTTAAATACTTCGCTATTCAAGTTACTAGCTTTTAATTTCCTCATGGATAGATACCTCCCTTTAGATTCACAAGGTTAAAACCTAGTCATCAGAATGTATTTGCTACACATCCAGAAAGCAATGGTCATCCTTTATCTGTGAGTGTAAAGTCTGGCGCAGCAGTGGTAGAGGTGCATGGTTTTCTTTGGAACTGCTTTCATCAATTAGTGTTTCTTGGGTAAGCATTCCATAAACTATTTAAAAATAAAAAAAACCTTCTTCATACAATAGAAATGTATTTAAAAAAATAAGAAAGTTTCAACCCTCCTCTCAAACTATTGCTTTCAGCTGTTACAGGATGGATTAAAGAATCCTGAGTGCAAAAGCCTGCCTTTTAATGCATTTACTGCATTGTTTCAAATATGCCTGAAATGACATGCAGTGTCTTGATAGCTCTTCTCTCGCATTCTTGTAGTTGTGTCTGCTATTGCTGACCTTTGGTTTTGAATAATGGAATATGACAGCATATATTTAATTATTATAAATTTATTTGCTGTTCTCCAGTAAGCCTGCGATTTCAAAGACACTTTTAAATATCTCCCTAAAATATGTAGAAGAATCTTGTCCCAAAAGAGACACAAGCTTTCAAATATTCCTTAAAATCTCACTAAAATTAGTGAGAGTCATCAGAACTAACAAATATCTTTCTTGGCTATCAAAGTTAACTGGAAAACTTAGTAATGTTTTAAATGATACAGCTGTATATACTAAATGATTCCTTTAGGAAGGTTCATTATTTTGGAATCATGTACTGAACTTTGTATTGCACAGGTATTCAGAATAGCATTTAAAATACTTGTTTTCAAATCAGAGTTGTTCCTCTCTTGGTCCTGTACATGTTGTAGTAAGATAACATCTTATCATTTTATTATTACTCTAAAACAGGGGACCTGCACATTTTTCGTACCAGTGTCTCTCCCTTCTTACAGTTAGGAATTGTTTATTTACCCTTTGTTTTAGGCTTCATCAAAATATGTAAGGGTGGTTAAATAGGTTTCTTCAATTCTGTAGATTGTTGGAGAGTAAGAATAACTAGTAAAGGCGTAGTGTCTTATCAGTAGCACCTGAGGCAGTGCTAGAAGAACACACCCTGTTGAGAAGCCAGAGCATAGGAGTGGTGGGGAGCCCGCTGCTTCACTGGCCTTTCCCAGGTGTCAAGTACTGATGAACTTTGGGTGGTATGGAATGCTTCATTAACCCTAACGACATTATTCTTCTAATACACCAGATGTAAAATTGTGCTGTGTGTTTGCTAGCATGTGTATTGCTAGAAGACCTGTCTTTTATCTTGTTCTTTTGCAGGTAGCAAATCCTGCAAATAGAAAGGCTTACTAGTTTGAGTAACATTTCTCATACCTCTTGTAGGATTTGCTAGCAATAGTTATAACTTTAAGGAATCTGATTTGTGAGTTGATAATTAAGTAGTTTGTCACGTTAACAATAAGAATGTAAATGTTATATAGTGCAGCACAAGCAACTTAAAAGGATTTTAAATGTTGGAATATTTTATTTCTTTTGATACTGCAGCATTGAGACTTTATCTTGTCAAACTTTACTCTGAAGCTGCGGAGAAGAGCTCTCTGAAGCAGGAGGCAACAACCCGATTCCTGCAACTGAGGATAAAACTGAATGCTAATTTAGGGGTAACATCATAAGTTATCACTGCTAATACTGTTCCATTTTTTTATACAGTATGGTATGGTGATATATTCAGAGGTATAATTAACTTTTTATTTTTGTCCTTAACCCAGCCTTAACAAGCAACTAATGTCTGTATTTCTAGAGAATGTAAGTTAATGAAGCTTTTAAGGCTTTTTTTATTCAAGTATGTCCATAACAGGGTAGTCTAAATACAAGGAGGTGTAGCTTACAAGTTTGAATTTTACAAATATGTATTGGTGAGAAACAGAGGAAATGCAGTGCATTCAGAGAAGCATGTAAGTTCTTGAAAGAATGTCAGGATGGTTGATGATGGAGATAAGGATGGGATCACACCAGGGAGGAGGCTGTATGTGAATTCCTTTCCACTATTAGAGGAAACATTCTCTCTAGCTAATGTTCTCAGACCTAGAACTTCAGTCCTGCAGTGACATGCTTACTAATCGCTAGTGAATATATGTTAATGAATGTTGGGGTTTTTTATAATGAAACTTTGATAGATTGCATTAAAACAGCAGGTTTGCATAAAACAACAGGGGTTATCCACGGACAATTGTGGGAAACAAAAATGAACCATATGCAAGTATGAGAGTGCCGAAAGCAAGATGCTCTGTCTGCTAAGGAGATTTCTAAAGTTTGGTTCTGCTGGCAGTAGAGCTGGACAGTGGGGAGAAGTCATTCATTTTGGGGAAGATGGTGTGCCCTGAGCTGCTGCTCATTTGTGTAGTCCCAGTGGAAAGCTTAGAGAAGAAGGATGTAAGTTAGTTGATGTCTGAACAGATTCTTGAGGGCTCTGAGCAATTAAATGTTCTTTTGATGTTCTAATATGCCTTTGTTTTGGGAACGGGAGTTCTATATAAACAAGAAACACCAGACTTTGCTACATTTTTTTTTTTTATTTCTAGCTAGAATGGCCTATAAGGTATCGGACTGTTTCCTAGATTCTAGTCATACTGATACTAGGCTTGAATTTGTGATTCTCGAATGCTTACATTTCAGAGGATGGAGTTTTCCTCTGGTTCTGTATTTTTAGTTCATATGTGCCTGTTTTCCATCCTCCTGAAGGTAGGATGAGGAAGACAAATATATTCACTGTTGAATCTAGCTGTTACCTAAATTGGGTAGTGCATGTGTGTGCCCTCTGTAAAAGTGAGGATGTGTTAGTTCAGTTTTGTATGGACATACAGAAGTGCGTATGCCTACTTCCGTATTTGAGAATGGTGTGTTGTCACCTGGGATGGTAGCTTGAAATATCTTTTTGCAATATCATTAGTCTCAGGATGACACTCGGTAATTACTTCCTCATCATGTCTGTGGCCCAAGCATGGTGTCTGAAAGCCCTCACTGTTTCCTTTGAATGTTGTTCTTGATGTCTCTGGTATTCTTGTCATATGACTTTCACCATACCTTTACCTTGAGAAAGGCAGGGTAAAGTTTGTTCTTGTTATGTGTCTATACCTCTTCTGGTGTTCTTCGATCCCATCCCGTTGCAGTAAATGCACAAACAGCATTGCCTCTGAAGTTCATAATTTGGTTGTGCGTTGTCAAGCCTCCAGCTATGTGCAGCTGACCGACTTTGCTACCACAGAACACTGAGCACAACTAGCAGGTAAATTTCAGAATTTGCTTTTATTAAACATATTTTTAGCCATCTGTCATCTTCTGACAATAATTGTAATAATGGTTGAAGACAACTGCCTTTTTCTTTCTGGAAAAATTGCAAATCTTAATCTAAAGTAAGGTTTAAATTCTTACTGCTCCAAATATGTTACACTTGCTGTAGTGCTGATTTCCAGATTCTGATCCTCAAGCTACTGTAAATGGGACATAGGGCCATATAGTCAAACTCTGAAACTAGTAATTTCTGTGTGCTTGTTGGTTTTCAAGAAAGTTTTAGGGTTGTCTGACAGGGATTTGTTGTTGCAGTCTTGTTCTTTGCTTTCCTTGCTTCACTTCTGTGACTTACTCCTACTCCTGGGAAGATCTGTTCTTAATTTCTACCCCCTTTTCTGCATTTTCATTTGAATTGCAAAACCAAGGCACTTGCTGCTTTCTTAGTTATAGGGCTTCTGCTGCAAATGACTTCACCTATAGGTATTTTTGTTGATATTTTTAATTTCGAAAAGACAAAAAGAACTTGAATAGTACTTAACCCTTGAATTTCCTACAGCACCTCTGCTGAAAACCATGACATCCATGGACTTCATGTGTCATAATTGTAATTTGGGCAACTGTTTCAGTAGCTTCTTGGGTATGGAGGGTATAATTGTAAAGCTTAATGACCTGCTGTTGACCATTAGTAACCATGGTCACCATCACATTTGAATTCACATGTGAAATATTCTCGAAGCTGCCATAAAGACAGTTGCTGTTCGACAAGCAGTAATTTATTAGACTGTGCTAACATGTGCCTGCAATTGGCTGGTTTAATTTAGGCAGATTTGAAGTCTGCCACAGTTGTGGGGATAAGGGAGAGGACAGAACAACCAGGCATTTTAAAAATAGATGCAAATGTGTATGTTACTGCAGGACCAGTCTCACTGTTGTGTTAGGTTAGTCATGTTGGGCTCCATAATCCACCAGGAATCGAACCAGATTTCGTCATTGTTTTTTTTTTTTAAGTGTGGTCAGAAGAACTTTCTTTGTCCTTGTTTCTGGTATCACTAGATGTGTTTGAGGTGACTGTTCCAAACTGGGGGCGTAATATTAGTGGAAGTAAAACAAACAAGTTCCCAAGAAACATGGGCGCCAAGTGGACATAGGAGAGAGATGGTCTTCTGTTAGCAAGTGGCAAATAAAGCTGCAGAACACCAGAGAGGAGGTATACCTTACTGCCTTGTTAAAGAGGTTCCTGGAGAAGCAGGAGGTGAACCTAGGGACACAGAGTTGTGGAAGATGAGGAGGGGCAAGAGCGTGCTGCATGTGTCCTAGGTGGCTGGCCAGCCACCTGAGGAGTGTGTCTGCGTGTAGGCTACAAGTGCAGAGCCATAGCAAAGCCTTGAAGAGTAGATGCAGAGCCATAACAAAATTGGAAGGAGCCGAGAGCGGAGCTGGAGTACTTTGAAACAGCAGCTCTAAACTGTTGAGGCATGGGAGGGAGAGAGCAGTGACCAGAGGGGAAAGGTATGTCATTATGGATATCTGTGAAGTTTAGTATTTTTTTTTTAACATGCTAAGCAGGTTTGTCTTGTGCAGTGAAGGGGAACTGGAGGAAGGTGGGAGATTAGAAAGAAGGGTGAGTGCTGAGCACAGGAGAGATCAGATATGTGTCACAGAGGCTGATCCAGGAAGAAGTAATCCCAGTTAAGTCCTCTTTCCATCTTTTAGATGTTCATTATTTTAAGAGACCGCTAGAATGGATTTCATTTTGTGTATGGATTTATTCACCTCAAATCTGAGAAACTGAAAGGGAAGGCATGGAAGGTTTCTTTAAGAAAAACTCTTAATTTTTTTTTAATTGTGGCTATTTTGAGCTCAAACATAGAATTTTAATTTAGTAAATCTCTGGCACACTTTCCTTTTAGCAAACACTTGTGTATATTAATTTCCCAAAACTCTCTACTGAAGAAAGTGCACTTCAAGAAACCAGATGATAAAATGTGAAACTGTAGAAAAATATAAATAGCAGGTTAGTAGTTTCTATACCCATGAGCTTAGTCTTTGATTAAATAGGCTACCTAATCAAATACCTAATATTAATTACTTGAGCAAAATGCCAGTGGTGTTGCACAGGTGCTTAATCAGCTGTATGCTTAAGAACCTTACCAACCTAAGGTGCATTTGAGAGTGAAGTTGTGTAATATATTCTCCTAATCCTACTGTCACATCAATTCTGATAACCTGTAAGTTTTTGGTCATGTTTTCGTTAAAGCCATATAATTTTCTAGTTAGCAGGGTTCCTATTTCCTGTAGATTTAGCCACCAGTTGCTTAAAAGTGCTCTTTAATGTTCTTGCTTATAGTTTAAGCAAGTTTATGGTTTAACTATCAAGTTTTATTTTAGTACACTTTGATTGCAGTTTAGTCTTTTCGAAGTACCCATTTTTTATTACATGTTAGAACATCTTGGATAGATATATTTGTGGAATTAACTTTTAGATACTTTTTAAAGACTGTACTTTGCTTTAATGATACTAATGTTTTTCAGACTCTTTTAATTTAAAACAATCATATGCAAATAGTTCTTGATTGTGGGGGTCTCTTTTTCCTTCTTTGTTCATGTTTCAGTCTACAGGAGACTCTTTGAACCCAGTCAGAGAAACCTTTCTGCAATAATTCTTGCAGATCTCCACTGCAGTTGTTTTACACCAGGACAGGGGAGTTGGATCCCTTATGAAGATTTCGTAATTCTGTGTTATACAAGAAAATTAAAGTTAAATTATGGTGGCTAATTAATGAATGAAAAGAAGATTTTTTTTTTTTTAATTTGCATTAAGTCAACAGCTTTGATTTATCAGTCTCTGATAGAAAACTAGAGCTGCGTAAGCTGCTTCAAGCAGATTACGGATAATGCAGTTGGCATATTAATCCACAGCTCTTGGTAGAGATGTTGACAACAATTTCTAGACCACTGTCCTGTGTTTCCTTAAGAACTTTCTGCTTGGGATTTCATAGGGTATAAGTTGATGTTATTTGGGGTTTTATGGTCCTTTTCTTATTAAAAACAACAACAACAACAATAAAACCAAAAAAAACCCCACAAAACCAAAACAAAATAACAAAAACCAAACCAAACAAAAAAACCCACCCCAAAATCCAAAAACAACCCAAACCAAACATAATTCTTTTTAGGAAAAACTAAAGCACTAAATCAGAACAGAATCTGAGTTAGCAAAAACTTGTATTTATAATTGACATGTCGCCATTCTGTTGAAATGCGTGCAAAAACACATTGCAGGAAATGGTGTATATATATGACTTAATACTGTGGTGCAGATAATTGTTTGAAGACTGTATATTTAGGAATATACTAAAGCATGCTTTTTTTTTATTTATTTACAAGCCCAGAAAACCTACCCTTGAAGACATAGTTCAGCAAGGAAAGTTTGAGTTGTCTTCAATGTGGCTGATCGAATAGTGTATTATTGCTGCTTCTTCAAGCCTGTAGGGTTTTCAAGAAATCCTAATACATATAGTCTAGTGTTTAAAAAACAACTTCCCTTTCATAAAATGTCTTCCTTTTCCTGCAATCTACATACATTGCATTACAAATTAAATTGAACAGAGCTTTAAAAGAGATGGGGACATTTATAAAGCATAAAAGCTTTTTTTATAATGGTGGTCTAAATTGGTAGTTATGGGACAGGTTTCCTCTATGTTAATTTCAAACTACAAGACTCATAATAAAACAGATAGGCACTCTGTACATATTTCAATGATTAATTATCTTAGCATAGGTTTAAAAATTTACTTATTTTTATTTTAGAAAAGTATGAACAATCTCTTTCCTTAAGTGTTTCTGAATGTATTTGAATAGAAACAGGAAAAAGCATTTAAAAACAACCCCTCCCAATTTAAAGTATTTGTTCTTGAATAAAGAAGAAACAAAAGCAATGAAAATGTTTTGTGTATGTGACAGCTGGTAGTCTAAGCAAAGAAGCATTTATGTAAATTGTTGATAGTGTTAGTAGAATTTAACAATCTTAGAAGTGACAGATGTGATGTAATTTTTGTAGTTGAAGCTAGAAGACTAAAAACACTGTTTCATAAAAAAAAAAAATTCTCAACTTATGTAGCTTCACAGCTTGCAACAAACCAGCCATTGGACATTGAAAAGTGGGAAACTAACACAGCAAAATGGAAATTATGTTCCTGCTGCTCTGATTAAGATAATTGCTGGTTTGGTGCATTGTCACATCGGTTTCTGGACTGTGGCTCAGGACTTTTGCAGTCCTGGCTTGTTTTTTTTCTCTGGAACATCAGCCTCTAGTGTGTATAGAGATATATCTAGTTTGTTTTTTATGTCTTGTGATACTACCATAGGTGTAGTTTATAGCTAGTCCAAGAGATCATGGTAGGATTATATTTAAGATAGAACTTTGTTAAAGGTATGTGATAATTCATGAGAAATGCATGGCGGTTCTTGAGGAGATCTGTTATCCAAAACTTAAGCACTTGTTTAAATAGATGTTTAGATCGGGCACTATTACTGTTCACTTTTTGTTGGAGTAGGCCAATACTGCATCACAGTACTGTGCCTGGTGTGTGTCCTCCAGGCTGGGGCTGGATTAGTTGTCCTACTTCAGCAGAAAAGTTTTGCAGGTCATAGCCTGAACACCTCAGTGTCTATTCTGTAATCATCAAGTTTCAGTGATACACCCTGCCCCCCAATTAAATTATAATTACTTACTGTTAAACACAAATTTAAATCTGAAGGTTGTTCACCTGCTGTGTAGCTGTTGATTTAGTTTTGCACATATTTGTCATAGAAGTCATGTTTTATCAGTCCTGGTTACTTTACATTGAAAAGTCCTTGGTGGATTGGTTGTGATTTGTTGTGGGTTTTGTTCTGGTTGTGTTTGTTTTGTTGGTGTGTTTTTTTAGGAAAACGTGCTCTGCAGTTAGGCTGTGCTATATAAGTAATTGCCTGCTTCCACTACTTGTCAAGTCTTCATATAATTTAAAGCATTTCATGATCTTGGTAAAGTATTTCTCATATTGATCTCTCTAAGGTAATGATTATTTGTTTTTGTAGGTGAGGAGTTCAGGGAGATAGAGTAACCTGTCTGTGCTCACATGAAGTCTTTGCTAGAGCTGGAAATTCATCGTGATGTCTCTAAATCCTTGGCTGGCAGCCTAGCTGCTTACGCTTCAGTTCCCTTAAGATAAAGGCACCCCAAACCAGTGTTAAGCTGTATTTAAGCCCTCTGACACGCTGTAAGAAACAATATAGCTTTTGGCTTCTTATCTTCTATTTTGTGGCATTCAGTATTGAGGGGTCTAGAAGGGGATGAACATACCTCTCGATTCCTGCTCAAAGCCATGTGTGACCTGGAAGGTGCATGTACTGTGCATCTTTTTCAGGCACTTCTAAGATGAAGTGGGGGTTGGAGCTGTAATTCATGATTAAATCAATTTGATACATAGCCCACTTATTCTATATGTAAATTTTTTTTAACCTTAATGCTTAGAGTAAAAGATTTTTGAATAAGGAACAGCCTGAGTTTCACAGGAATGTGTTCACTCCTCTTGTTAAATGTATTTTTTTGTTGGTATTTCTTGAATTGATTTCTGTTACCCTATGGTGCTACAGCTGTTGATAAAAAAGGATGTGCCATTTCTCGCGTAGTAGCTTGCATAATGTTGACAAGGGGGAAAGTAATATGATTCCATATTAAAACATATGTTGCTTATGTGAGTTTATTATGTACAGTCTTTAATACCATTATATGAAATGATTCAGTTATGAAAAGGAAGATTTTTCTTGCACTTGAAAGATGAAAAGCATAATTTGCCTCATTTAAAAAAGTAAAATAAATTTTATTGCCCCCTCCGAAAACATACTTCTAATATCCCTTTTGTATAAACGCTTGTGATGAATTTGGTTGCTTAAGGCTACATTGGATGTGCTTGGTCAACCTGACTGTTTGCTAACCAATTGGAGTGGTACCTCATGAACAGAGCACAGTCCCACAATGTGTGACAAGGATTTGACCTGACAGTTTCCCAGTTGTACAACACATGGAAGCTTAGGGCAACAAAAAGAGGCATGAGGGACTGCGTGGCAGAGGCCTGTGCTGTTCCTGTTGTCTCTGTGGAGAAAAACGTGTCATACTCTTGTCAAGGAACTGAAAAGCTTATTTTCTCCTCTCTTTTTCCTGTATTACTTGAGATGCTCTAGATGTGGAGCCATCTATATTCTTGCCTCATTAAACTGACAGCCCAATTGTGTTTTTGTGAGGGGAAATGTATTTATTCTTATTAGAAGCCATTAAGTTTGTCTTATGGTATGGTTGTTACTTTTATTTTCATAGTGGTGAGGTGGTTTGAACTCCGATAATCTAGTGAATTTCTTACTGCGTGTTCTCTGCTTTGGTCCTGTGTTATTCTAAAAAAATGTCAGGAATTGTTACCCAGAGGCTTTCAGTTATAGCTTGTGGCTTCCTTGCCTGTTTGTCATGTAATAATGAAAGCTCAGCTCAATTTGTCTGTTATTTACAGTTATCCAAGCACATAGGTATTTCTTTAATAGTAGATGGAGGTTTCCCCTTTCTGCTAGCATAGAGAAAATTAAATTTTTTCATGTGTCTGCATTCTCTAAAGAAATGCTAAAGCCTCATCCTGGAAGAACGAGGTGGAGAATTAAGAGATACGGCTAAACATCTGAAAGGGGCAGTGACCAATATTACAAGGAATGTGAGGGACTAGAAGAAAAGGCAAGAGAAAATCCAAATAATAGATAAAGAGAAGGAAGGAGTTGAATTTGAAGGGAAATGTCTGTGGGGAATGTGTATCTATAACTAAACTGTAGCATTCATGTAAAGTGTTAGTGTTTTCATTAGCAGTTTTAAATGACATTCAGCAGTTGTAAATGACAGTGAAGTTGTGTCAAAGTTCTTTTTTCAATTTTAACAGGGAAAAAAAGATCTTTTTTTGTAGGAGCACCCTCAACTATTCATGCAGCTTAATAATGGTATGTTCTTGCTATTAAAAACTTTTTTAAATGCAAACTTTATTTCAACTCATCCAGTAGCAATTAAAGTTCTTTTGCATTTCATTTACCTGTGTCAGTAGAACACTGAATGGTGGACTAAAGGGAGGGGCTGGAGATAAAGGGAAAAAAAAATGTTGGAGACTAAGATTAAAAATAAAATTTAAAAAATACTCCTTAGTAGAGACTAGGAGTTGTAAATCCTTCTGTTCTGCACTTGTGGTTGCTCATGCCTGTGAGAGCTCGTATTAAAGGAGCTGAGGGGTTTGTTTCTGTCAGTAGTTTTGTAGCCCTGGAAGAACCTTAGCTGAAGAGCATGCACTGTATTCCCAGAGCTCTTGGTCATTTTATCTTGGTGCCACTGTGACAAGGAAAATTTGAATCTAAGAGCTTTTCAAGGAGCTGTTGCCTCTGTGCTTTATTTTTGTCTTGTCACTTGCTTAAAGTATCTTTATAGTCTGTGGGCTCTTTTTAACGAGGTTGTAGCATCTTCTGTTCACAGTTGAAATGCTTTTGGAAACAACCAGCTGGTAGGCACACTAGCTGTCCAGTTGTTGAGAGAAGCTCTGAACAATGCTTTGGCTTCTTCAGAGATGGATTTAATTGCAAAGTCTCCAATAAATTAACTACTCTTCCTTGTTGTTACCTTCTAAGCTGTTTACTTTTTTATTTGGACAAACGGTTACTACTTAATCTGTGGCCTTAAAACTGTTAGCTATGAGGAGATAACTGAGCCTGCCACCTCAAGGCAGCATGTGATCTGTTGTACTGCGTGCAGGGGTCTTTGTTGGAAATCTGCCATGTTTGGGCCTGAGGCGATCTATGGGCTAAACCCAACCTTTTCGGCTTATAAACAGAGATTGGGTTTGTGTATTGTTTTACAGACTGGGTGTTAATAGGTACCATCCTAATGCCTGGAGCATTTATATTTTCTGGCTTGGGTATAGAGGGCTCTAGAGAGCAGCAGAGGGTGGGTGTTCCACAGTTTTAGTTAAATGATTATTATGAATGTGATAAGCTGTGCATCATGAATCTCAAACTGCCTACAGTAATGATGTTGCTTATTTCTCAAGAGGATGACTTTCCCTGTGGATTTGTTGAACGGCTACAGTCATGAGGACTTGGAGGGCTCAGGAAAGGACTACATGTCTGGTCTTCGATCTGGGAATCCAAACTGTCCTGATTTATTCTCTCTGCCAGACCACAGAAAAGTAAGAACTAGCAAATACCTTAGTCTGTTCCCTTCATATACTTGTAGATTTAAGACTTACAATATCCAATCCATAACTATTGAATTACATGATTATTGTAGCAAAGCTTTTGTATTTTCCAAATTCCTGTTTGTGTTAAGCTCTACTCTTTTTTTTCATTCTGTAATTAGGTTTAAATCTGGGCATCAGTGACTACTTGCTGCTTCTAGGCAATGGATCTGTATGCATCAAGTAATTCAAAAAAACCTTAAAATTTTAACTGACTCAAACTCTTTCCTAAGAAGCACTAACACAGTCACAAAAATCTATTATCCTATCTGAGCGGTTTACAATTTACTGAAGTTAACTGTCTCTTTCTGTATCTCAGGCCTTTAGTGTCTTTCATGGATGGATTTAATTCTTGATCAGCAGGTTTCAGTAATTTCAGAAGTGATTCTTTACTTTTTATCTGAAGTTTTCACAATCACAGAATGGTAGGGGTTGGAGGGTTGGAAGATACCTCTGAAGTTCATCTAGTCCAGCCCCCCTGCTAAAGCAGGTTCACATGGAGCAGGTCACACAGGAATGCATCTAGGGAGGTTTTGAAAGTCTGCAGAGGAGGAGACTCCACAGCCTCCCTGGGCAGCCTGTTCCTGTGCTCTTTTACCCACACTGTAGAAAAGATTTTCATTATGTTGAGGTGGATATCCCAAGCTCATGCTTGCCGCTCCTTGTTCTGTTGTGAGGCACCACTGAAAAGAGTCTGGCCCTATCCTCTTGACCCTTACCCTTTAGATATTTATAAGCATTGATAAGATTATCTCTTGGTCTTTTCTCTTCCAGGCTAAACAGTACTAGGTCTCTCAGCCTTTCCTCGTGAGAGATGTTCTAGTCCCCTCAGCATCTTTGTAGCCTCTGCTGGACTCTCTCCAGTAGTTCCCTGTCTCTTTTTTTTTTTTTTTTTTTTTTTTTTTTTTTTTTTTTTTTTTTTGAATTGAGGAGCCAGACTTGGACACAATACTCCAGATGTGGCCTCACCAGGACAAGGTAGAGAGGAAGGAGAACCTCCCTCGACCTGCAGGTCACATTCTTCTTAATGCACCCCAGGATACCATTGGCCTTCTTGGTCATAAGGACACACTCCTGGCTCATGGTTAACCTGTCCACCAGAACTTCTAGGTCCCTCTCTGCAAGATGCTTTCTGGCAGGTCAACCCCTAACCTGTACTGGTGTATGGTGTCATTCCACCCCAAGGGCAGGACCTTGCCTTTTCTGAACTTCATTAGGTTCCCCTCCATCCAACTGTCCAGCCTGTCCAGATCTCACTGAATGGCAGCACAGTTCTGTAGTGTATCAGCCACTCCTCCCAGTTTCATATCATAGGCAAACTTGCTGAGGGTACACTATCTCTTCGTCCAGGTCACTGATAAATATGTTGAACTAGACTGGGGCCTGCTCTGACCCCTGGGGAACACCACTAGCTAGTGGCTTCCAGCTTGACTCTGCATCACTGATCACAACACTGTGCTTTATCATTCAGCCACTTCTCAATCCAGCTCATGGTCCACTCATAAAACCCACACTTCCTGAGCTTCCCTATAAGAATGTTATGGGAGACAGTGTCAAAAGTCTTGCTGAAGTAGAGGCAGACAACATCTACTGCTTTATCTTCGTTTACCTAGCTGGTCATGCCATTGTAGAAGGCTATCAGATTGGTCAAGCATGATTACCCCTTGGTCAAGCCTGACTGGTCTAACTTCCTGCATCCTGCTTCTTGCCCTTTTTGAAGATCAGGATAACATTGGCTTTCCTCCAGTCCTCAGGCACTTCTGTTCTCTATGGCCTTTCAAAGATGATTGATAGTGGCTTAGCAATAACATCAGCCAGCCCCCTCAGCACTTGTGGGTGGATCTCACTGGGACCCATAGATTTCTGTGCGTCCACTTTGCCTAAATGATCTCTAGCCCAATCCTTCTTGACTAACAGTCTTCATTCTTCCAGACTTTCTTACCTCCAGGGACTGGGATTCCCAAGTGCTGGTCTTAGCAGTAAAGACTGAACCAGAGGTGTCATTCAGTAACTCTGCCTTCCGTGTCCTCTTGTTACCAGGGCTCCCACCTTACTCAGCAGCAGGCCCAAATTTCCCCTAGTCTTCCTTTTGCTACTGATGTTCTTGAAGCCTTTCTTGGTGTCCTTCATATCATTTGCCAGACTTAATTCCAGTAGGGCCTTGGCTTTACTCTTTGCATCCCAACATATTCTGACAGTATTCCTATATTCCTCCCATGTGGCCAGTCCCTTTTCCCACATTGTGGAAGTGTGTCTTGTATACAGTTTTTTCCAGATGCTCCTTGCTCATCCATGCAGATCTCCTGCCTCCTTTGATTCACTTCTTACTCTGTAGAGAGATATACCAGTCTTGAGCTTGGAGGAAGTGATGGATGAATATTAACTAGCTCTCTTGTGCCCCACTACCTTCTAGAGCCCTAACCCCTGGGGTTCTTCCAAGTAGGCCTTTGAATAGGACAAAATTAGGTCTCCTAAAGTCCAGGGTTCTGATTCTACTTACTGTCCCACTTCTTCCATGCAGGATCCTGTACTCCACCACCTCAGAGTCGCTGCAGACAAGGCTGCCCTCAACCTTCACATCCCCAGTGAGTCCTCCTTTGTTAGTACAGGGTCCAGCAGCACACTTCACCACCTGTCAGAAAGTTAACATCAGTGCTCAGCAGGAGCCTCCTGGACTGTGGATGCCTCACTGTATTTCTTCCAGCAAATGTTCCCTGCTGTCTTTGGGTGTTCTAGTAGAGACTGTCTCTGATGCTTTGCTTTAAACACTTATCCCTTGTCTGGTAAGTTGATGAATGCTGGTTCTGTCTAGATGAACATTTCTTTTAAAGTAGTACCAATAGAAACAATGGTGTATAGTTTAAACAAAAAGTGAGAGAGCTGAGAAGATTTGGTGGGAACAAAAGGTCCATGCTGCAGATTCCTTGGCAGAAGCAGAGTCTTGAGTACTTTCTTGTGTTTCTACAGGTGCTGTATGCCTAAATATTGTTTGTATTAACATCCTCATTTGTGGCATAGCATGTATTCTTAAATTGGGTAAGCAAATCTATTTACCACACCATTAGTGTCTGCCTAGGTTTTCACATTAAATATTGTAACCGTGAATTTAAGTATCAGATTACATTTCCACAAAGGTACTCAATTCCTGAAAGTTGGATTGATCTGACCCTTCTCATACTGTTCCTGAGGGGAAATAAAGCAGATAATTTTTTAATTTCTAACATGTGTGCAATTTAAATGAAGAAAACCCTTTTGAATCTAACCTTCCCACCATAGCACATTAGGGCTCATGTTAACAAACAGCAGTTTTGCTGTACCAGTTTGTTTCTGTGCTTGACTGCCTGCCTCGTTCTGCTGTTGGCTTTGACAGCTTGAATAGCTGGGACAGTTGAAGTGAACGTACTGCTGGCTCTTTGCTCAACTTGCTTCAGTTGACCACATAAATGCAAACTGCTGACAACAGAGCTGTAATGGTATAAATTACTGTAGCTAAATCTGCCATATCTAGGAAGTCACAGCTCTTTATAACATAGTCTGTAGGAGAAAAAGTCTGAAGTAAGTGCTGGGGTCTGATGCTTGTCTTTAGTTGACGGTTAAGCGCTCAGTTTTCAACATCGTAGTGCTTACCCTGCTAAACATACTCTGTATATTTTACTAATCATAGAATCATTATGGTTGGAAAGGACCTCTGGGATCATTATGTCCAACCTTCACCCTAACATCTCTCTATCCACTAGACCATAGCCTCAAGTGCTGTGTCTGCTTTTTTTTTTAAATACCTCCAGGGATGATGACTCTGCCACCTCCCTGGGCAGCCTGTTCCAGTGTCTAACCACTTTCAGTGAAGAATTTCTTTCTAATATCTAATCTAAACCTCCCCTGATGCAACTTGAGGCTATTTCCTCTTGTTTTATCATTAGTACTTTTGGAGAAGAGACCAACACCAGCCTCACTACAACCTCCTTTTAGGTAGTTGTAGAGACCAATAAGGTCTCCTCTCAGTCTCCTCTTCTCTAGACTAAACAACCCCAGTTTCCTCAGCCTCTCCTCATGAGGCATGCTTTCCAGACCCCTCACCATCTTTGTTGCCCTTCTCTGGACCCACTCCAGCACCTCAGTGTCCTTGTCCTGTGGTGCCTGAAACTGGACACAGTACTCAACGTGCAGTTTCACGAGTGCCGAGTGCAGTGGCATGATCACCTCCCTGGTCCTTCTGGACACACCGTTTCTGACACAGGCCAGGATGCTGTTGGCCTTCTTGGCCCCCTGGGCACACTGCTGGCTCCCTGTTCATCCAGGCCAGTTGTTTTGCCTGACAGTTTGTCTTGCAACACATGGGACAGCCTGCTCCTGTGCCTTTAAGAGCTACTTCTTGAAAAAAGTCCAGCTTTCCTGTACCCCAAGGGACTTTCTCAACCAGTGTTCTAAACAGGTTGAAGTCTGCCCTGTGGAAGTCCATGGCAATAGTTTTGCTGACCCCCTTCCTTACTTGGCCAAGAATTGAGAACTCTGTCTTTTCATGGTCACTAAGCCCAAGATGGCTTCTGACCACCACATCTTCCAGCAGACCTTCTCTGTTTGTAAACAACAAGTCCAGCAAGGCACCTCCCCTGGTGGGCTCACTTAACCAGCTGAGTCGGTAAGTTACCTTCCACACACTCCAGGAATCTCCTAAACTGTTTCCTGTCTGCTGTGTTAGATGTCAGGTAAGTTGAGGTCCCCCACAAGAACAGGGGCTTGCAATTTGCGGCTTCTGCCAGTTGTCTGTAAAACTATTCATCCACCTCTTCATCCTGGTTGGGTGGTCTGTAACAAACTCCCAACAGGATATCCACCTCATTGGCCTTCCTCAGCTTTACCTATAAACATTTGACTGGTCTATCACGCTTGACTTCCATGCAATCAATGTTATTTATCAAGAGTTTATCAAGAGTTTATTGAAGTATTGTATGTTCTTGTTTCAGATTCCTATTGGATTGTCAACTGTTGGCTTCATTCCTATTTATGGTGAAGATCTGATGCACAAGGTTCTTGCTTTGTTTGCACCAGAGGACCTGTTCAGAGGTTTCATTTTAAGTTATTAATCTCTGTTGCTGTTTCTTTTTCTGTGACAAATACATGTAACTAGGCCCCTGTTCATTCCATGCTAGCGTAGCTCATATCTTTGCAACTTCTGCATTTTTATTTTCACTGCATTGCTGTTCCCATACTATTATTTTTGTTGTGAATTCATATATACAAGTGATAAAACTTTGCACGCTAATCAGAGTAGAGCTGGACCTGCCAAATTTGGAAGATGCATAGCAAAATAACATGGTGCTCATCTGAATCAAAGTACAATGTGTATCTCTTGATCTTGCCTATCCAAAAGGAATTTATTGAGTATTCATACACTCCATTAATTTGCCTTTGAATTTAGATGCTCTTTATTAGCAGTGATTGATGAGCATCAAGTGTAGGTTTGTCTTCAGCTTTAGATCCTAACACAGCTGTGGCTGACACCTCACTTGAGGGCCCCTTCCCCTGCCCCTTTCCCTTCCCCCCTAAAACTTGCATTTTTTCAATATCAGTATCCATTAGCAACCCAAAGCCAACATACATGTATTAACTAGGCCTGCCACAAGGAGTCTCATTTTTAGCGGAAGGACATGCTAGAGGACAGTGATGAAGGATAGTGCTTATGTCGGAAGAACAGTTCCTGTATGTCATATTGCACAAAATCGGCATTTGATTTTATTGTTTAGTTTTCAGACAAGTTTTGGACTAGGGAGCATTGCATATGGTGGGATGTATATCACCACACTTGTTGTGCTGGGATGGTAAGAACTGCATTAATGTAGTATTAACTAGAGGATGCTTAACTTGGTTGCTACAATGTTTTTCCTAATTATTTATCAGCTTTTATGAACGTGTTTCTTTTGGGATGGTAAGAATCACTAACTTTTTATTTCCCCTTGTTTCTTTCAAGCTGTAGCCCTGTATCTTGGTGACCGGTGGTGGTCAATTGATGACATTTTGAGAACATCTGTCCATGCTAGACAGGGGCTTCATCAGGTAAAGCGCTCCAACATTCACCTAGCAATTATTCTTATCCTTCAAGATAATGGCAAGTAATTGCAAATAGCTAGTGTGTGAGATGTTACATATTTTTATTTCATTCAGAAAGGAGTTGGCTGTCTCAAGCCAAAGACAAGGTCAATGGGAATAGAGGAGTAGGTACTAGGGGGAATGGAACTTGGTTGTTAGTGCCTAGAGCAAGAGTGACCCTTGTACAATAGCTTCATATCTAAGCTAATTAGATGATAACAATGCTAAGAGGTTTTCTTTACTCTTTAGAACATTTTATGTCTGGTTGTACAGAGTGGTGCATTGTATCATAGCTACCTTTGGTCTTAGCAGGAGACTAGTAAGCTAAAAATACTGTTGGGAGCTTTTTTTGATAGAGGCAAGTTGGAGCTGGTGGCTTGCAGTGGCAATACGTGAGGTTTGGGAAAGTTGTCTAGTATCTGCTTTATTGCTCCTAATTGATCTTTGGTGCCATTACTGACACATATGTAGCATGGAGCTTTTTCCAAAACTGGAGATCCATGTTTTACCAGAAGTCTAATTTATATCTGTGTATGGAATCTGGGCACTCATCTTTGATTGATTTATTTATTTATTTTTGGGGGGGTTATTTTTTTTAATTTACTTTAGAGAATTCAGCATGTAGCCTTATTTTCTGTATGCTGTTTATGGGTAGGATGGTGATTAAATCAGGAAAGCTGAATATTTTACAGGCAGGTAGCTGAGATTCTGGGCATTGGGAAGAGAGAATGGTTCCTCTGTCCTTCCTTCACAGTAGGTAGGAGAATAGTGGTGAACTTAAATTTCATGTGTAAAAGGAACCTTGCAGGACAGAGATAAGGATATTGAGTTCCTTGTTTCATGCTGCAAGAACTGTTGTAACTGGTTCTTCCACTGTGTCATGTCCCGTTGTCTGCCACTCTATCAGCAGTGATTGAGTGTGCCAAGTCCTGCTACCCTGTGAGGCTCATCATTTCTCCTTTGTAGAACTCCAGTTTACCTGCTAGCCTGGAAAGTCTGAGGCTGGTGTACTGCTATTGTGTTTGGTGAATGTTTCTTAACTCCAAAAATATTTTTGAGTTAAAATCAAAACATTCCTAGCACTTCTCTCAACTTTTACCCATGGGATTAGGAGCGACATTGAAATAATAAAATATCCTCTGTCTGTGGTAGTGCTTTAAATTAACCTATTGCTGTGACTTCCAGGCATCTCCTTGCCCTCAAGAGCTTCATCCTGCTTTAGCACTTACAGCTTCTCTTCACTCTGTCTGCAGCTGTGTTAACTGGCAACTTTGAAAAATAGGGTCCCTGACGTGTGAGTCTTAACTTATCTGACCGCTCTTCTGTGTTTCCTCAGGTGAAGTCTCTTGGAGAGAGGATTGTTCTCTATATTCTGAATCGCATTATCTATCGGACACAAGAAATGGAAAGCAATGAGGTCCCATTTCTCTGTCATGATAGCAATGCTTATGCTAAGATCTTGTGGCAAGGAGGAGAGGCTATTGGATTCTATTCTGTGAAGCCTAAAGGTAGAACACTTGAATATTGTTGGGTTTTGTGGGGTAGAGGGAGGTAAATATGGAAATTATTTGAAGAATACTGTGTTTCGTAGACTTTACAAGCCTTGCGGGACTAATGAGTTGGTGTTTTCCTGCAATCGTAAGATACCTGATTGCTGTTAAAATTTCTAGCTTAAATACTTTTTTTGACACAACTCCAGAATGTAGAGACTTGTTTTATCTGAAATGATTGTAGAATCAGATGGCATTATCACTTAAACATTTTATATTGTGACAGCATAGAAACTTTGGTCATGGGTATAAGGTCCAGCTATACATGGTAATAACAAAAATACCTGCCCCTTTATTCCATATATGCATTCCTTCAGATAACATTTGAGCTGGCAGGTTTATGTTGTTAATGTTACAACCCTTCTGTTTTTTTCTTTCTCAAACATTGTAATTTCTCTTCAGGTACTCTGGAATTTAGCTTGGTTTTCTTTCCTGAATAAAGTTTAGTATTTGGGTAGGCTGTTTAGCAGATTGATAGCACTTTGTAGAATGTCAGTATTTGGATCGGGGGAGAAACAGTCTTAATGCTTGTTTCATCTGCAAAGGGAGTTAACTAATTCAGGATTATGGTGGTACTGGAGGCTTGCTGAAGACTTCCCCCATCTCGCCTGCTTTGCAAACTGTTAAATAAAATAGTAAACTGTCTGAGTCACTGACCTGTTCTGACAAGCAAGATGGAATAGGAAACAGATAATTTAACAGCTGATTATGTTTTGGTTTGGGTTTTTGTTTGGTTTTTTTTACAAAGAAATTATGTATCGCATAATTTGTGTCTCAGTATTTCTAATATCAATATTGCTGTAGTGTTGTGGTCAAAATAGTATTTACATTGCAGTGGTTTTTGTTGCAGGCTTATACAGATGGAAATTAGTGAATTGATTTTTGGTCTAGAATGGGAATGTTTATATAGAATGGAAGTTTTGCTCTAGTCAGGCTCACTTGTATTTCTCGTGGTGCCATCTCATTTACTTGTCCTGAATTAGCAAACACTGATGCCTAATCTTTCTTGGGCATTAACAGTATTTCACCCATGTTTAATTGTGTGCTGTATTTATCAAATGAGTAGTCTACAAGGAGAAAACCAGCTTGGGAAACAGACAATTAGGAAAGAGTGGTGGAGCTTGACTGGTATCCCAAAGGGTACCCAAATGATGTAACCCCTGTGCTCATGTTTTCCTTCCTTGGAACATGACGTATAAGTAGGCTCATTTTTCTCAAAAGTAAAAGGTTGCAAAGACTATGTTATGTAGATAACTGTATACTTATCTTTGGCCTTGTTAGAGGAAAGGACAACTCTTTAGCATAGTTCACACTGACTCATTTTATGAGGGCATGAAAATGGGTTTGATAGTTGATGGGCTATCTTAATGCTATTATGGCATCCATTTGTCACCACTGAGTCTAACTATCCTTTGAATCCTCTGATACTGAGGTACATGGGTGTTGTAGCAGTCTATTTCCTCTGTTTAGTTATGGGTAATGAAGGGAGAATTCCAGTGTACTGTCCTAGGGGTTTTTTTTGTGGTTTCACTTTAAAAATAGGAGTTACTGTTTTGATCTTTAAACAAGAGATGAATTACAGCCTTCGTATTTGTCTTGAGGAGTGATGTAATATACATGGAAGTGCAACTGGAGAATTTTATGGTCTCCTTTTCTCTCCTCCCTCTTTC
>JAAGNO010006014.1:0-10990 GCA_033439905.1 Ceryle rudis | reverse complement strand
TGCTGACAGCAGCTCTGAGGAGGCAGAAATTGAGGTACCCATTGTAGATCGGAGAAACTTGCGAAGAAAGTCCAAAGGCTACAAAGGTCCACCCAAGAAAAAAGGAAAGCCAGCTTAAAAATGAAATATTGATTGCTAATTCTTCTATTTATAAGAAAGTTATTATTTTATGTAAAACACTAGGGTGTAACTAAACCGTACAGGACACAGGACACACGTTTAAAATTCTGGGTTGGACTTCCTCTTAGGATTCATCACCTTTCCTCAAGTTTTCTTGAATATTTAACCAGTAGACATTGAGCTTCATCAGAGTATGACAGTAAACAGCCAGTCTCCTCCTTTTATAAAGGATACATGCTGAGTAAAATACATTAGTGCTAGCAAAGGGAACAGTTTTCAAATTTGAGATGGCAGTTGTGGGAAGAAAACTGCAGTGTGAAATCCTGGCCCTATCAAGGTCCCTTAAATTCCCAAGAGATTTCGATGAGGCCAGACATCACTCTAGCATTTTGGTTTTTAATAACAGTGTTCTCTACTGCGAAGAGAAGCAGAACAAGAAAAAAACCTTCCTCACTTCTTGCTCCCCCGTGATAGATTTTCTCAGATGAGATTAAAAGAATATAAGATTCTCTAATTCGAGGTCTCAAAATACACAAAAGGTATAATTCAGTAGATCAAAGCAACATCTGTCTTTCACGAGAATCACTTGAAAGAAGCAGCTGAGTCAGCACAGTATCTGCCATAACGCACTCTGATAATAAAGCTCTTTATATGAAGATTAAGAGATGCTTACACATCTTAACATGCTTAAACTATTTGTAACTTCCAAAATGAGCATCTCTGTAAGCCTAAGTTTTTCCAGAGCATAGACTCCAGTATATTTATGGAATCATTTGAACTGCCTTCCTAACTACTTGCGTGTGTTGAGTGGATACTCAATTACTTGTTACATTTACAGGAAAAGGTTATGACAACTTCTGATCTCATTTTGGACTAATGGAAGCAGTGCTTTGTATTTTCCAAATACATGGCTGGTGCGGTGGGGTAACTATTAAAAAGTTGTGTCTGCCAGGTGTGTGACTCCTGTAAGCACTGGCATTTCAGGTGGTTGTGACATTCATTAGTGTGAATATTAGTGGGTATTTCAGCAAATGCTTGTTTGCCAAACTTCTATGCCTTTAGGAGTTATCAGGGGATTGCTTGCAAATACTTCTAATTTCGACTTTCTTTTTTCTAACTTGGGTGTAGTCCCTGGGATGATGGCTTCCCAGTTCACAGCTTTTCTTAAAAGCAGTAACCAAACTTTGCTGTATGTAAACAGGAATAAAAACAGATTTTTTCATGCATGTCTGCCTTCAGAGGTTCTCCTGGCAAACCATATATTTAACTTGTCACACATACAGTAAGTTATTCCTTAGTTTGCTATGTCCTTCTTTTAATAAGTGAAGCTCCTCTTGTAATGGGAGTAAGACAGAATAATGGTTCTAAGAACATGAAATCACACTGCTATTTGTTTTGCTAAATGCCTTTTCTAAGACCAGGGAATTAGTCTCCCACAGTGTGTGAAAAATAAAGGTATCAAGAAATTGCTGTTCACAACTTCTGAGTACAAGGTTCACTTGACTAGTTGCAATGCTGTCTTAACTTTTATCCCTCTATGAAGCTAATCTAAGAATTGAGTTTTCAATTCTATGCTTACACAGTTTATAAGGTATTTTAACTGTATAAGGTAGTCATACTATTTCTTTCAGCTGATCAAATACCATTCTCCTTTTTAATCTGTTAACAGCATCTTTGAGAAGAAAAAAAAAAAAAAAAAGCCATTTTAAATAAATGTGTATTACCTAAACTTCAGATTTGGCATGCATCACATTACTGACAGAAATCTGGGCTTCCTGACCTATTGCATGTAGCTGTAACTTCCTATCAGTGTACATACTGGTACTCCTTATGATAAATATTCAAGATTTTTCATGATGGTAAACATATTCAAGTGAACCTTAAGCACTTCAGAAACTAATCAAGCATTTTCTGTAAAGCACATGAGACAAAACCTTGTCATCTTCTGTATTTTCTACTGCTAAGATTTACTGTTAAAAAAAAAAAAAGACTAGAAAACACACCTTTCATTGCAAAGAATTTGGGATTTGTGAGGGCTGGTGGCATAAAAAAAATGTAGTTGTATACATGATATTGTGACTCATCTTCCATTTTAGAGGTTTTACTAATCTGTCAAATATTTCAATTGATAAAAATGTACCCACCTTCAAAAAGTTAAGTATTCTTTTGCTTATGAAAAGTGAGTCCCAGTTACTTCAGTTATTTCTGGGTGGATTTTTGATACAGTGTGTTTATCACTTGTATTTCCTGTGAGGTTGGAAAACTCCTTGTGAAAAAGGTAATGTCCTTCATCCAGCTTTTACTTTTCATAGCTAAGTTGGAACTGATTTTGATTAGTATCTCTCTTAATATCATCTGCATACTGAATGCGTAACAGTTACAAAAATATTATTAATTAGGTCAGACTAAGAACAGTCAGATTTCTGATCTCGTTTCAGTGAGTCTGCTTTAAATACTGAATTTAAATTCACATCTTTAAGTGCACTCTGAAGTAGATACCTTTGTAAACCTGGGGTACCTGAGATAGTAGCTGATGGTCAGACTGTTCCATACAGAATGTGGTCAGTTGGGGTGCAATTAGCAATTGTGATAACCAGTACAGTCTCGTAAACTGGTCATTGTTCCAACTGCGATCACAGCAGTCCTCTGAACTAAAGGGCGGAGTTTATTTCTATAACGATTTCTGTGTCATCAGTCATCTTGCAGTAAGTATGGAGTAGCAAAATCAAAATACTGACTTTAAGTAATAGTTTTGATTGCTGTACTGATTGTTCCATTGAACCAGTAGTTTAATAGTCTATACCTTCTGTTACATTAATGCAAGGGAACATTTTTGACAACTGTATTGACAATGTTTTACATTGGGAAAAACAGTGTTTTTCAGGATTGGATTTTTTGTTTGTTTGTTAACTGTCTGTCTTATTACAATCAAACTCTTAATTAAAAGAACTTTTTAAGATCTAATTGCACCAGCAACCAATGATTAAAACATCAACTTTATACAGGTTTGTACCAAATGCTGTTACAACATGCTGTGGAACTACATGTGTACAGTGAAAGCAAGAAGTATTATTATTGAGATACATTTAGTCTAGGAGTAGAGTTTTAAGAACATTAATTTGTGACTTCAGTGGTAAATGGTTTTGTATTTGAATCAAGCATTTGTTCAAATGTCTCTCTTGTACTGTTTGTTAATTTGTAACAGGATTTGCTTTGCTTCTCCTACATGTTCTTTTGGTCTATTCTCATTTCATGTAGAACTCTGGTTTACTGCTCTCAGTGTTTCATAGCCCTTTATATGAAGATGTATACATGTCTTACGAAATAAGTGCTTTTAACTTATTTAAAAAACCAAACCTTGGTTTGTTTTTTGTATACCATTTCATTTGTAGATGTCAGTAATCAAACTGATCATTTACTATGTCATCAACATGATTAAGTACAATAACAAAAAGGCCTAAGTTTCAGCTTCTTTGCTTTAAGTGACCATTCTAAACTTATTTCCAAGAGGATACACTTCTAAATTTATTTTCACAAATGTAGTGTTAGATGTTTCCTAAACTAGTGATACCCTGTTTATAAATCTTACAAAAGATGTGTTGCTATTTTAGAGTACTGTACTTCAGTCGTTACAGTGTTAGTTTGCTTTTTTTTTTTTTAGTACTGGCTTGGCTGCTTTAGAAATGTTCTGAAGTAGTAATTAAACTTATATTTTGTGATTTTTTTTTTTTTCATGTGTTTTAGTACTCGAGTCCTTTCTGCTATACAGGAGGTTTTAAAGTGGTTCAGTTCACTAGAACTAACATCATTTTACAATCTCTCTGCTCCCAAGGATCTTTAAAAGCTCAAAGATTATCAACTGAAAAATCTTTTATTGATTAAAACAATTTCCTGTACTTAATTAGCTTAGGCATCAGACTTTTCTAAAAAAAAAATCCGTAGAATAGGCTATTCTGAATGCTACAGTGTGCATTCTGCTGTTTATACTAACTATGTATGGTTTTAACAAGTTACTGAAGCATTTTGCTGTAGACAAGCCAGTAGAAGTGCTGTAATGCACTCCTTACTCTGGTACATTAAAATGTCTGAAGTGCAACAATTGTGTTACTCAGCCAACAAGCCACAAAATGGTAGCGATGTCCTTGAGACAGCAGTAGAAAATAACAAGTGTTATGTTGATGTTATTTGTTCATGTGCGGTAAAGGTAAAGCAACAAGAAATTACACGGAAGCTCATCTGTTTTGACGAAGTGCCCTCTCTCCAAGCAAATGACTACTGGATTGTGACCCTCTCTTAGTTTCAAATCACTTGTCACTACACAAAGAAGTAAAAATCACAGTAAACTAGTAAGTCTAGTCAAGGGCAAGTGTTAAACAAAAACAGCCTTTGAGAGGGGAAGACTTTGGTACAGTTCAAGTACTGCCTCTATCAGATAGTGTAAGAGATGTCACAAAGCCAGTACAAAAGCAGCTATCTTGACTTCCTGGCCAGAGTCCAAGATCTGAAACAAGATCTGGTGATAAAGATGATGAAGGGATTGGAACATCTGCTGGCTGAGAGCTGGACTTGTTCAGCCTGGGGAAAAGAAAGCTCAGGAGGATCTTACCTTGTGTGCAAGTACCTAGTGGGGGAGTATAAAGATGGAGCAGGGCTTCTCAGTGGTGCCCAGTGGAAGGACAAGAAGCAGCAGGCACAAACTGGAATATAGGAAATTCTGTTTAAACAGAAAACATTTTAAACTGCAAGACTGATCAAACACTGGATCAGGTTGCCTGGAGAAGTGGTGCAGTCTCCATCCTTGCAGATACTCAAAAACTTAACTTGGACTCTATAACCTGCTACTCAACCTGCTTATTGCAGGTGTGAGCACCTCTAGCCTTAAACTTTTGTTAAGGCAAGAAACGCCAAAGCAAAACTATTACTATTCTGGCTTCTGAAATATTTTAAGAGTTTTGTTTGAAAGTTTCCTTCTTAGAAGGTTGAGGGGATAAGAATGCCCTCATAAACTGCAGAAAGCTTGTAAGGACTTGACTTGGAATCTGTGTTAAAAGCCCTTTGGCTTGAAGTGAAGTACTATTTAAGACTAGGAATAGAAAACAGTGAGTATGCTTATTTGTAGTGGTAGACTATGCTAAGTTTGTCTACCAAATTCTTGACTGGAAGATTACTGATGCAGTTATATACAGCACTGCTGAAACCTCCCAGTTTAGAAGCAGCTTTTTTTTTTTTCTTCTATTTCTCAAGGATGCAAGCTAAATCAATATTCATCAGTTTATGTCTGTGACCTTTAGTTTTTCTTGAATGTTTATTAAAGCCACCAAAATAGCTACAAGTAGTTGAAATATCAGGGTTGTCAGACCATTCTTAAACTTTACATTTTAAAATCCCTTGCTCTCTTGCCTGGAACTACAGTGCTGCACTCTCCAACCCTTATTCTTTCCATTAATGCAGTCATGGGGGCAAAGTGGAGAAAGACATGAGGTAGTAGTGAGGAAAGGGAGGAGTGGGGAATAGCTGCCCTCCTAGTTATATCTTCCCCCAGCTGCATCCCCACGCTGCTAATGTGTTCTCAAGCCCATGCTTCTGTAGGGGCAAATATCAAACTGAGTGATTAATTTCTGATGTTAATCTGCAGTAAGATTCTAGCTGCATTCTTCCAGCTCTTCTGCTTTCCCGGGAGCAGAATACAAATTAGTGTGTTATTCTGTACCTTCAGCTATTACAGTATGCCATGATGGGAGACAGTGGCTGTCCTTCACATCACAAGAAATGTGAGCTGAATTAAGAATTTATGTATCTAAGCCAGGAAACTGCTACCATAAAAACACCAAGAATATTTAGATCAAATCCATACCACATTAACAAAACTTGAAAACTAAATCAATTTATTTGGACAGTGTTCAGCTGAGCAAACAAATATAAAAACCTCAGCAGTTGTTTCTGGCACATTTAAGTTCTTCACCAGTTTGTGGGGTCAATGTTCTTGAACAGCTGAAGGTTCCAGAGATCTTGCAAACTTGTCCACCGCTTAGTAGTAAAGACCACTCAGACAAGTAGAACTGCATTAATACAGCCATCATTTTCTGGATTGTTTGTTACTTGTGCATACTTCCCTAAAGAGAAAAGGGAATTACATGTCTACAAAAGCTTGAAGTAGTTCATATAATAAGTCAGATTTTCCCATTTGCAAATTCAATCCACAAGTTTCTTTAACAATGACACTTTAAAGATGAACACTGAAACCAGGACAAAGAGGGAAGAATTCAATATGCATTTCAGTTTTGGAATACAAATTCTCCATCTGCCTTCTGCTGAGCTGCAAACTTAGGTTCTCAAAATATTTTATTCAGGCTGTTTTTTATAAATTAATCATTTAAGAGTTCTGGGTACATTTTAAAAAAAATAAAAACCAATACGTTCTGCTATTGTCCAAGTGAACCCCTCTATTAAAAGCAGTCAGCCTGATCCTGTGAAGATACTTCCACTGAAAGCATACAATTGTTCATAGTTAATATAGTTAGGTCTTTATAGACGTGTAGCGTTGCTTAATGTGAGATTTAGGCAACTAAGTTGAGTGTTCTGTTCTGAGCTTCACCTAATTTGGTTGGGAAAGTGTGTATGGAAAAACTAACATTAAAACTTAAAGTCTGCATTTTTAGAGTTGCCTAGTAGTTGCTTTATGAATATAGGGTGTGGTCTTACACTACATCAGGCAATGAAGACTTACAACTTTAAGTAGTTCTGTAGTACTGCTAGTTTAACTACTTACCCCAGATAACTTTGCCTCCTTGTGTCACGAGGCCAAGCTCACTCACGTTCACCTCAATGACGGTACCCTTGGTAATTACACCCAGTGTCGTATACAAAGGAGAGGAAGGATTCTTTTTCACACCAAGGATAGGTAGGCAAAAAGTAGCTTTAAGTTCAGGATGCGTCACGTGTGCCTTCTTGAAACGTAAGCCCTGTTGCATAAGGAGTGTTAGCATTAGTATTGGCTTTAAGCCTTCGCGAGTAATCTAGTTTAACACCTTCAGCATTATGTCCACAGCTTTTTATGTTTTGAGAGACTGGGAACAGTGAAACACCTCAGACTGCAAAATGCTGTCTGCCTACTATAGAATGCTGGATTCTTTTAAAAAAACCCCAAACAAACAATTTCCATGTATATTTTCAAGATGTGAATTTTTAATAGTAGCATGCTATGTCAGGTGGCTTCTATTACATGAAGAAACAAGGTGTTTATGATTATGCATTTAACAGTGCTACTGGTTTTTAAGACTAGAAATTTTTCCTTTTTCTTGTAAAACTGAAACCCTTTTCACATACTGAAAATATTAAATACCCATCTCTTATAGCACTTTCTATCTAGTGACCTGTGTTTTGCAAAAGCTACTTTACTAGTAAGCACCATAAACTTTTCTGTGTCCATAAACACCTACTGAAGACTTCTGTGTAAGACCACGACAGGCAGCCTACACAGTGCTTCTGCTGATTCCTGTGAGGAAACAGGAACTGGTATTTATAAATAAATTAAAAAAATACACCATCTTAGTGAATCTAGTTTTTCCTTCTGTGCACTGCCAGGCTGCTATAGCCCAGGCACTGTTCGTACAACTGTGTAAGAAAAGGTCAAGCTGGAGGCACAGCATTTCCCTTGCATGTGGTCATGACTGTACTTCAAGCTTACTTAAGCCAGAAGAAGTGAGCTCTGGAGTCCTAGAACAGAGCTGGCTTCTGCAGCTGACAGAATCACAGCAGAAGCCTTCACCTTTGAAAGCTATTCAAGGTGCCTTCCTAGAAGACCATCCCATGCTAATTTGGCAGCTTGTAGTGTTAACTTACTGGCCGCACCTGAGTTAAGAGAGTAAAAGCAAGAGACATTTCAGACTGTGACTGCAGGGGTATCTCCCTACCCTAAGGCTATTCTACGTTCACATTTCTGGAAGGAAACTAATGGGAATGTTCTACATCAGTAGTGATCAAGGACATTACCATAGAAGAAAGTTTCCTTGCCAAAGGAACTCAAAGCAGTAAAGTCAAAAGAAGTAGTACTTAAACATCCTTTAAGGCTCAGGAACATTACCATTGGTCGAATGAATCGTTCATATTTAGGAGGCTTCCTAGTAAAGCCATCTCCAACAAAACAAACTTTTGTAACCATTCTCTTCCAAGCCTTCTTCTTTCTCTTTCCTGTACGGATTACTTTTAAAACTTCTGTTTCTCCTTGTGCACGGACCTTCGGCACAGGAACTTCCCACTTCCCCTGGAAGGGAAAAAAAAGTCAATAACCTTACATGCCACATTGCTAAATGAAAGGGGACCAAAAAAAAAAAATTATTATTTTCCCTGAAGAGTAGTGCAACACCATACTTTTTATAGAAGTCATAGCTACTTCTTTTGATTAGTATTTAAAGTTATGTAAATCAAGATGTTCCATGTGTTTACTTTGTCCTAAACTGCTCAGTTACTCAAGGTTTCAGGTTTTGTACGATACCAATATTTAGACTTTGCTTGTAGGCTGTAAGTCACCTGAGCACCAGCAACACAGAGTGGTCATTGTCATATATAATAATAAGTATCTGAATTTTAATACAGTTACTTACAGCTTTTTCTTTTCTTTTCTGCTTGATCATGTTAGAGAGAACCTTAGCCCGGGACTGGCCCTCTCTGTCCAGCAGGTATGCTGGTACAGCTCCTTTAGGTGTTTTTTCATCATTCTTTTTCTTTGTATTTCTCTTTTCATGCATTTTAATGCTGCCAGGAAAGAAAATCAGTATTAAGAGCAGAAACACTAACAGTCTCACTGTTAGAGCATTGATAAATCCTTTTAACTTAAAATTTTGAGGAGGTACAAGCTTCTTTTAATAAGATATTTTTAAATATTAATGTATCCTAAATAATTTAAAGTAAATTAGTAATTTCACTCAGTGTAACAACTGACAGACTGCACAGTGCATAATTCCCATAAAGACAGGAATTCAAGATATGCATCTTATTAAAGAATTTCTGAATGACTTAAAAAAAGCAGCCAAGCACTGAGAGATAGTAGCCTTCCTCGCCAACAAAAATAGTAACACCCTACTACTCTTCTGAGATTTGATGGCAGTGCTTACAAACCTGAGGAACCTGTGTGTGTGCAAAAGGGGTTGTGCTCTGTTAATTTACGGCCTCAAAAGACCCACAAACTACTTCACAAACCCAACACCTTTAAAGAAGCAGAGGAAAATAACTTTCTACACTTGGAAAACAACAAAACCAGTATGGTAGATAGATATTAAGCTCATTATCAATAAAGAATACTGTTAATAGTTTTGATTTCACTTTCTGAACAACAGAAAAAAAATTCAGCAGAATGCTTTTGTTCATCTATGGTTTATATTGTAACTTATCCTGGAAGAAGACAAGCCTCATGTTTTCCTCAGACACTGTGTACAATACAGCATTTTCTCCACTGACACTCTGAAAAAAACAATCTGCTGCTTCTTGCTACATTAATGTAGCTGATGTAAAAGCTCTAAGTAAATGCACTCATATTTTTGTCATATTAATCACTGTTGTTAGTTAAGAGTTATCTTAAGAAATGCTTTTAGGAGCAGATTTGTTAACATCCATTGAGCAGAGAGGAAATCAGAAATGTAGCAACCTGTGCCATATCCTGCTTTCTCCTACAGCCTGAGTGCTATTTGAAAATATAGGGTATGATCCAACTAATAACAGGTTCTTTGCAACGATATTAACGTCTCAGCCAATTCTTCACGTGTCGGGGTGCCTGCACTGCATCAGAGAACCGTGGGGTACTCACGTCTTCTTCATCTGTATCTTCTCTGCATGCCGCTGCTTGTGGTAGAGCTTGGCCTTCAGCCCGATCATCTTCTTGGCCTTCCAGGACCGCTCATGAGCCTCGCGGCCCTCCTTCTTTCTCCTCTTCTCGTGGTAGTCCAGGCGGTACCCATAGCGCTTGCGGTGCAGCTCGATATACTCGTTCTGAGGCTGTGGGCATAAGGCAGCGCGGTGAGCGGGTGTGGGCGGCCGGGGACGGGAGCGCACGCTGACCGAAGCCCGGCGCGGCGGGGTCCCGAGCAGGCCGCGGTCCGACGGCGGAACCCTCAGTGCGGGGAGGCGAGGCCCGCTCAGCCGCCTCCACCACTCCCCTGTAACGCCTTGTGCCCCCTCGCCCCCGTCCCGCCGCGACTCTCACAGCCCGGGCCAGTCCGTCGATACCCCGGCCTGAAGATTGAATCTCAACACGGAGACACTGCAGACACAGCGGCTCTCCTCCGCCGCTCGCCGCCCCGTCCCGCCGCGGCTATAACAGCCCGGGCCGGACCGTTCCCCCCGCGCCGCCGCGGCCCGCCGTGGCCGTCGTCTCCGCCTGGGAGCGGAGATGCAGCGCGGGGCGGGGGCGGCTGAAGGCGTCGGGGGGTCAGGCACTGCGGGCAGGCAGCAGCGGAGCGGCTGCTGCGTGTCTATTAGGAGGTGCGTGGTAGCGATGGCGGCGGTGGGTGAGACTTTTCCTGTCAGCGGATCCGGCTGGTCCTGCCGGCGGGCGGTGGGGCTGCACCCCGCCCCGGCGCTGTGCCGGGCCGGGCCGGGCGGCGGGGAGCGGCGGGCCGCGCCATGGGGCTGCTGGAGCGCCTGCGGAAGGAGTGGTTCATCCTCGGGATCGTGCTGGTCATCGCGGTGGCGCGGCTGGAGCCCGCCGTCGGCGTGAAAGGGGGTGAGTCCGGCTGCTGCCCCGGTTTGCCCCGGCAGCTCGGCGGGAGGTGCGGGGAGCGTCGGCGAGGGACTCCCGGGAGAGCCTGGGCACCCTTGGGGGGCCCGGCGCTACTTTGTCAACTCCCGGCGCTGCCCCCTCATCCCGCCCGCCACC
>JAAGNO010006012.1:0-16679 GCA_033439905.1 Ceryle rudis | reverse complement strand
GGTGTGCGGCGGGCGCCGCGCGCCCGGCGGCGTACCGCGGGCTGCAGACCGGCACGGGGCTGGCCCCGGGCACGGCCCCCGTCCGCTTCGAAAGGCGCAAAGCCCCTTTTGGCACCGGCCTGTTCTGCCAGCCCTCCTCCCGCAGCCCCCGGGAGCCCGCTCGCAGGCGGTTCTGGCAGCCCGGGGCTCTCCCACGGGCCGTGGGTGGTCTCGGCAAGGGGGTGGGGATTTTCTAGTGCTCTGGAACGGCTCCGAAAAACCCGTCCCTGGGTCTGCGTGGGACGGGCAGCTCCTCTGAACGTCCTCCCTGACAGAGCCCTGCTTGGTGTCACGATGAGGGACACCTCCAGGATCCCCTCTGCATCCGATCCCCTCCCTGGCAGGGGTCTGCCCGGGGTCGCGATGGGGGACATCTGCAAGGGCAGTGGCTTTGCGGAGGACTGCCTTTGGCCATCACCTTCCTGCCGTGCCTCCAACACCCGTGGATCAGGGGAGTTTTGTGGAAGAAGAGGAGAGATGCGCCAGGAGGTCTGGACGGGGCGGTTTCCTTCCCTTGGGTCGGACTGGCCCAAGCCACACTTGACCCATTGGTGGAGCTATGGGGCAGATGTGTGTCCATCCCTTCAGCAAGATCTGTGCCGCTGGGGTGAAGTGTTTCTTTTTCCCCCCATCACCTGCCCCGTCGTGGATCTCGCTGTGCACGGGGGTGGTGCCTGCAGCCGAAACCCAGCCTCTGAGTGGTGGGCCTGGCAGGACCACCAGGTCACCCCAGGCTCATGTTGGTGCATCGCTGCTCTGTGACTGGCATGGCTTTTGGAAGTATTACTCGCATTTTATTATTTCCCTCTATTTTGTTGTTGCTTTCTTTTTTCATGGTACAATAAGCACGGAAGGGGGCTGTGGCAGGGGTTGCCTAGTGCTTGAGCAGAGGCTGCAAGCAGGGGACATGGTGCAGCCCCTTGCTTGTGGGCAACAAGAAATGTGTGGTTGTGGAGCACTGATGCATGGGATCTCATGGGCAAACTGAACTGCTGGCCAGCATGGGGCTTGGCCCTTCCTTGGAGGGATTTAGCTGATGTCAGCATGGTTGGGGCTGAACTGAAAGCTGCTGGAGCTGTCTGCAGACCAGCAGCTCAGCTTCTGGTAGTGTGGAGCTGGTTTGGGAACCAGAATGCCGCTGTGATGGTCTCCAGTGGGGTGGGAGTGATGTTGGCCATGGTTGCCCTCTGCTTGCAAGCCTGACAGATTGTGGCAAGCAGGCCCACTTGCTGCAGTGTGTGCTTTCTACCGGCTTTTGGCTGACCCAGCTGTTTGCTTTTCTTATTTCTCAGGCTTCTTCCCTCATTGCATCTCTGTAGAAATAACTTGAGGTGGAAATGCTGATGCCTTGCCTAAGCATGATGCAAAGAGGAACGTTTGCTCAGTTGCGAAGCCGCATGTGAAAATGCAAGACCTGGGAGCAGCACTTCGCTAGCTGGTGCTTACAGTGTCAGCTGCTTGAGGCACTCCTGGGTGCTGTATCCATGTGTCACGCAGGGTCTTCTCCAGCTTGCCCTGAGCCACACATGGGAGCATGTGCTGGGCTGACAAAAGACAGCATCCCTGCCCGGGACCAAACCTGTTGAAGATGGGTGTTATTTCTACTCTGCTGGGGAAATTACTTGGATAGTAAAGTAGTATCCTGGGAGAGATCCCAGATTTAAGGGAAGATTGTGGATGGGGAATTTCTGAGGCAGAGCAATTGAATCTGATTTGGAGTTAAGGCAGCAGTCTCCTGGTGTGATCGTATAAAGAAAACACCTTTTTATGAAGCTTATTTAAATCTTATGGATCCTTCTTGTGCAGGGTGTGAATTTGTCAGATTAAAATGTGAGTTTTGCTGAGCTGATGCATCTCGGAGAGCCTGACCTACTCCAGGGTCTGGCTTTCCCTCTGGAGCGGCTGCAAGACCGGTTTTGCCAGCAGCCCTCCGGCAGCAAGGCAAAGCCGTGGCTGGAGCCTGGCTCTGCCACGGACTGCAGCAGCAGCTGAGAGAGGGATGGCACCCTGCATCTCAAATAAGCCATTGAGACAAAAAGTCTTTTTTCCTGGATGGTGGTGGTGGGGTGTTTGGGGTCTGGACCTGGTTGGAGGGGGAGGAGGATGTGGTTGGGGTCAGGGCTGGGGCTGCCTGCAAACATCTCTCGATATCCTCCATAAAACCTTGCTAACTCATTGCCTGCAGCACGTGAACCTGGAGGTAGTAGAGTTTTTTATGTGAGTTTTCTTATGATTACTTGTTTTTTACTAAACCCTATGGCTTAGCAGACCATTTTCTGTCTTTTTTTTTTTTGTGTGTGTGCGTGGCTTGTGAAGAGAAAGAGGAATGCAAGAAGATAACAGGAACAAATACTCCCTTTCTCCCACATCCTGCAATCACTTAGGAGCCACTCGCGTGCTCTCTCTCATGTTAGATGAACCAAATATAATCACATTTAGCATATAGAGAGGGTGGTAATGGGCTGATGTTATACCTTTTAACTTGGGAGCTGTCAGAGTTCGATGTGTCTGTAGGTCAGATGGGGCTGATGTCCATTTTGGTGCAGCTTCTGTACATATGCTATTTAATCTGCCTACCTGCTTACCTATCCATCATCTCCCTGCCTTGCACCTGCTCTTCTAAAAGCCATTTTTTAATCTCTGTCTCCTGTGATGCTGCTTGCAGCATCATGATAAGCAAAGCACAGGGAGGGAGGTGGAAAGCCCTGCTCGGGACTGGTGGATCTGGCTTAGTTTTGCTTCCTGTGCTTGCTTACCTGCCTGTCCTTTGGAACTGCAGCATGGGAGAGGACTGGGAATGGAGATTTTTTTGAGAGCAAAGTCCTTGGCTCCCGCTTCTTGCGTGCTGCCTGCCCTGGGCGCCTTCTCTCCTCCTGTTTTGGCTCAGGATGCACACATCTGTTGCAGGCATCCTTTGGGCTTCCTCTGCTTCCACCAGGCTCCGGAGTGGTGCCTGTGCCAAGCAGGCTGTGAGCTGGTGGCCACTACACCGCCCTTCGCTTCGCCTCCACCACCATGTGGGCTTCCACCTTTGACCCAGATGCTTCACTGCGAGCAGAACGGTTTTTGAGGAGAAGCAAGAAATAAGCCTTTCAAGAGTGAATTTGCAAGTGCTAGTATCCAGCCAGCCCTTTACTTATACTTTTTTCTTTTTTTTTTCCTTCACAAACTATCTGGGGAAAAAACTTACTCTTGGCATGGTGTGTGAACCTGCATCTTGTGCAGCCTGAAGGGAAAACGTTTTGTCAAATCATGGAAAAGAGGCCTGAGACTGCAGATGCCTGTGTTGCTTTTTTTTTTTACTAATTGCTGTTATCACTGACTCATTATGCCTTGCCTTAGTCTTCCTCCTCCCTTCCCAGTTCCTTCATGCTTTGGGCTCAGAGATTGAGGTGAAAGTAAGGCAATGTCCCAGTGACTCCAAAGGTCCTGCTGGTCCAAATCTGCAGATGACCTCGGTGACTCACACCACGCAGTGTGACTAAGTGCTCGAAAACCTGAAAAGGGTAATTTTTATGCGTGGGATTTGTAAATGCAGCTCAACTCGTGGCAGAGATGGCTGTTACACGGCTGCCCCTGATTCAGTGGCAGTCCTGCTTGAACCCATCTTGTGGGCGACTTCACTGGCATCTCAATTTCATGTTGGTCGCCTTCCTCAAGGTGAAGGTCTTGATATATTTTTCACTTTAATTAAGCTTTTCATTTCACTTTTCCTGAAAGTAGTGCAGCTGAAAGCTGAATAACTTACAGTGCTCTGGTGGCTCAGCTCAGGAAGCCTATGAGAGATGAAAACGACTGCTGGCGATGATGAAGAGAAATAAAAAAAGCAGCGCTGAAAAATGGAAAGCCTACGTGTTGGTTGTCATTATTAGTATTTATTTGACGCTGAAGATGGTCTTGGAGCAGTTAATGCAAGTAAGGGCCCTGAAGGAGCCTTGTCAAAGGCAGACATGGAGAAGGTGGGGTCTGTGGTAAATATACTTATTTTTCTTCTCTTTCTGCTTGTCATCTCTGTATGGCAATTAGGTTGCCACCCTGTGTTCCCATGTGTTTAGTTGCCCTGTCAGCTGTGGCAAGAGCTGCCATGGGGATTTGCAGAGTGGCCTCTTCCTCATCCTGGGTGCAGCTCTTGACACAACAGGCCAGAGTAAAAACCTTCTGCTGGTCTTCAAAATCAGAAGAAAATATTGATGCTTGATGATTAAGTAGCCTGAATATGTTCATTTTGCTCTAGATCCAGACCACGGTGATGAATAATACATACTTCTAGCAGTGATAGGTTCTGCAAGCTAAAGAAATACTTGGATTTGGTGAAAAGGGGAAAAGAATACCTTGGGCAATGGGTAACTCGATGCTAATCAGTTCAGCAAAGTCTTAGAGATGCTGGTCTCTGGTGCAGCTGGAGCACTGTGGGATGTGGCTGATGGAAGAGGTGCTCAGAGCAAGGCTGAGGCTTGCAGAGTGCTGCTGCTCTTGGAACGCCTGTGGTGTGTGCTGTGCTGCTCTGTCTGCTAGCCAGCTTGAGGAGGCTTTTTTCATCTCTTCCCAGCTGTGGATGCAAGCTTATCGTACCCTGGCATGAAAACAGCTTCGTGTAGGAGCCCCAAACTTGTCTGCTATCACCTGCAGCACTCTGCTCCCTCTAAATAGACATGGTCAGTATAAGCAGTTGTTTAGCAGCACAGCAAGGCTAAGTAAATAGAGTTGGGGGAAGGAATGTTTTCCCCAAATATTCATTAGAATTTGAAAGTGCATTTCAATTTGACCTTGTTCTCTTTCTGCAAACATTTGAGCTACACGCATGAATAGTTGTGCAAGGCAATGTTAGGTTTGGATATCTGCTGCGTAGCAACTTGGAAAGGTACAGGCTTGGTTGTAATGTTGGGAAGCTGGAGTGTGCACCACCTAGGAAGGTCATTGGAGCAGGTGTGATGGAAGTGATGCAGATAAACCACGCAGTGGGAATTTGAGTCTCCTGGTGACAGAGAACAACTTGCAAAGTGATGCTGGGTGGTAGAGGTGGCAAATGACAGAAGATACTCAGATGCACTGTGAATGCGGGGTGCTTTTGCTGGATGAGCCCCTGGCATCCCTCCTTGCTTCCCCTCTTGGTGTAGAGGTTGGTGCAGGAGCAAAAATGTTCAGAAAAGGATGGAATGATGTCAGAGTAGCGTCAGCAAATTGCTGGGACCTTGGGTGGCCAAGCTGGGACACAAAGCTGGTTATTGCACAGTCCAGCTTTTAGTCTTTCCAAAAGTGAGTGGCTTGAGAGGCTGCTTGGGAGTGTGCAAGGGAGGGACCGGGTACAGGGCTGATGCAGACACCACCCAGTAACAGGTAGAGGCAATACAGCCCTTCCCTTTTCTTGGGGACAATGAGGGCAAGCTCTTGCCCAAATCAGTTCTGTGGCTTTCCAGCTAAGTGTCAGACGTGGATGGGCTCCCTCCTCCATTGTAAATCTAGTTGCTCCCAGGCACAGCTGATTTTTGGGGGTTTCTTTCTTTTTGGTCACCATCCATTTTCCACAAAGTCACATTATGAGAAATGGTGAGAAAAGCAGGACATCTGTTTGTAGGAGCTAAAGGAGCTGTGCTTTATTTATTTAATTATTTATTTTCTGTAACTTTTGAATTATTAAAGCACGTTCAGTGGAGATTAACTTTTCCTGCTCAATATTTATTATTGTTTCATTTCCCCAGAAGTTGGAGCTACGAGAGCTTTGATAAATGGACTGAAAGGTTGTGTAGTTTCTCTATAGCTAATCTAAATATCCCTGTACCATTTGCTGAAAAGCTAATTTGTAATTTCCTATGGTAATGCTGCTTAGTGAATTATAATGATACACCAGGGTCTGCTTTTCCTCCTAGTTCTCTGCTGGGGGAATAATGCTACCATCAGAAAATAGTGTGAAACCTGGAAATTAGCCATTAGTCCCCAAAATTTCTGGTCTAATAACAAAAATCCAGAAAATGTGTGGACCATATGGTCCATTTTCTCTTGTCTGGGCTGGAAAACATCCAAATATCCCAAGTTTGCTTTCTGCAGGAGGGATGGGAGTGATGGCCAGAGCTGGTACCATGTGCTGATGCCACAACCTGTCTGTCTGTTTGGGTTTGCATCTGTGACCAGAGCCTGATGATCTGCACAATCCCGGCTTCTGGAAACCTTTCCCACCACCCCAATTATAAACAAGTGTTATCAGTCTTTTGAATAATTGAAGAGGCTTTCTGTTGAATATTTAATTACAATAATATTTGGTTAGCAGAGGTTGTTGGTCTCCTTTTATGCAATTGAGAATTGCTGCAAGAAAACAACCTGTTAAAAGAAAGTGTTGTTGTCTATGATCATTGATTTTTCTTGTCTATTTTTTTTTTTAAGCTAATCAGTTTCTCAGTTGAAATTTGTTAATTAGCTCAGCTCCATTAAGACTCTTTGGCATTTAAACTTGATGTTTCTAAATAATTATATTTTTGCCTGCTAAGCCCACAACCCAGGGTGACCTAATTACTATTAAAACATACGTGCTTTGGTCTGGCTCTAATAAGTTCCTGCTGGGAGCCTTGCTGTGAAAAATCACAGAGGCAACAGTTCAAAGGGGAAGGGGCTCTCTGCCAAGCTCCAGCTGAGGAAGACTACTTTCCTTCAGCCTCACTTCTTCCAATCTAAACCTGGTGGTGAGGATGATCCCAGGGGAGGAGAGGAGCCTGAGAGCAGCTGGTCCCTGCAGCCCCCAGAGCATCCTCAACGGTTGACATTTCTGTGCCATTCACTTTTGGGACAGGTGGAAGGTTATGGCAAGCGATTGCCTGGAAGAGGAGAGTGTTAGGAGTGGTTTTAGTTAATGAATGTTAATTTGCTTGTTTTCTAAGTTGTTCCACTTAATAAGCAGATGGAGTCCTTTCATGGTCTTTGCAGATGAGGGGAAGAAACAAATACAGTATTAAGTTTATTTTGATTTTTTTTAACAGTATTAAGGGGGGGTGTGTTCTTTTCTTTTTTTTTTTTTTTTTTCCTTAAATATGGAAATAGCCATGCCAAGTAATTGGGGATTAGTAAAGCTTCAGGTACACACTTGCTAGTATAGTGAGGAAAAATGTTTAATATCTGGGGAGGCATGCATCTAGTCAGTGTTACTGGTGATCGAAGCTGATTAAACTTTAATTTGTTATGCAGTGAGTAAAGGTGGTGGCTGAGAATAGGTAAGAGGCTGTGGAAGTCTTTGCTTTTAGGCTATTTCCTCCTATCCCAGATGGGGGCTTTGTCATGACTTTAAAGGATTGTTTCATGGTATTTTCACCTGTAAAGTCCTTCTCGGATCCTGCCCACCCCTCTGGCACACCTGTACCCTGTGTGTCACATCCTGGCAGCAACTGGACACCAAGTTTTGGATTATTCATACCCAACCAGTATCTTCCTTGGGTTGCTTTGAACGTGACTAGGTTTTGGTGGGTCTTTGCCTGACGATATGTTTATTTTTTTGAGGGGAAGAGCCGCTCAAGCAGCTCACCTCACTGTCCCAGTGCTGCCCAGCACTGGATGTTCTCTACTGCTGGCCCTGTTATCTCCAAGGGAGCCTCTCCAGTCCTGCAAAGCCTGAGGCCTGTTGCACGTAGAATTGTTCTGGTTGGAAGAGACCTAAAGGTCATCAAGTCCAAGTGTTAACCCAGCACTTCCACTAAAACATGTACCTTAGCACCGCATCTACATGTCTTTTATGTACTTCCAGGGATGGGGACACCACTGTTTCCTTGGGCAGCCTGTTCCAGGCCTTGACAAACCCTTTCTGTGAAGAAATTTTACCTAATACCCAGCGTAAACCACCCCTGGTACAACTTGAGGCTGTTTCCTCTTGTTCTATTGCTTGTTACTTGGGAGAACAGACCAACCCCCACCTCACTACTGCCTCACTCGGGTAGTTGTGGAGAGTGAGAAGGTCTCCTCTGAGCCTCCTTTTCTCCAGACTAAACCACCCCAGTTACCTTAGCCACTCCTTGTAAGACTTGTTCTCTAGACCCTTCACCAGCATTGTTGCCCTTCTTTGGGCACATTCCAGTACCTTGATGTCCTTCTTGTAGTGAGGTACCCAAAACCGAACATGGTATTTGAGGTGTGGCCTCACCAGTGCCAAATGCAGGGGGATGATCTAGTCCCTGAGCTAGTCCTGCTGACTCCATTGTTTCTGATACAGGCCAGGATGCCCTTGGCTTTCTTGGCCACCTCGGCACACTGCTGGTTCATGTTAATCTGGCTGTCAACCAGCACCCCCAGGTCCCTTTCCACTGGGCAACTTTCCAGCCACTCTTCCCCAAGCCTTTAGCGTTGCCTGGGGTTGTTGTGGCCCGAGTGCAGGACCTGGCACTTGGTCTTGTTGAACCTCATCCCATCAGCCTCAACCCATTGATCCACCCTGTCCATATCCATCTCCAGAGCCTCCCTACCTTTGAGGAGATCAACACAGCTGCCTAACTTGGTGTCATCTGCAATCTTGCCGAGAGTGCCCTTGATCACCTCATCCAGATCATTGATAGAGATATTAAAGAGAACAGGCCCCAGTACTGAGCCCTGGGGAACACCACTTGTGACCAGCCACCAGTTTGATTTAACTCCATTCATCACCACTCTCTGGGCCTGTCTGTCCAGTCAATGTTTTACCCATCAGAACATACACCCATCCAAGCCATGAGCAGCCAGTTTCTCCAGGAGAATGCTGTGGGAAACAGTTTCAAAAGCTTTAATAAAGTCTAGGTAGACAACATCCACAGTCTTTCCCTCATCCATTAAGTGGGTCACCTTGTCATAAAAGAGATCAGGTTGGTCAAGTAGGACCTGCCTTTCATGAACCCATGCTGACTGGGCATGATCACCTGGTTGTCCTGTAAGTGCTATGTGATGACACTCAAGATGATATGCTCCATAACCTTACTTGGTACTGGGGTAAGACTGACAGGCCTGTCGTTCCCTGGATCCTCCTTTGGTCCTTCTTTTAGATGAATGTCACATTTGCTAACCTTCAGTGAACTGGATCATCTGCTGCTTTGCCTCCTTTTTCCTATTTTTGTTTTCCTGTTTGCAGAGCATGGGGACATCTCTTTTTGCCGAGCCCTGGGGCAGGGCAGGCTGCTTTCCTGTTGCCTTCTGAGCTCAATTTTAGATAAGGGGTTGCTTCTCCATGAGCCTCAAAACCTGGAAAAACAAGGTTGTGGTGTCTGCTTTTGAGCACAAGATCAGTCACCCCATGCCTGCTGCCTTCTGTGGGGTGCTGCGGGTAAGCCAGCAAGAACACCCAACATGTGCCCCAGGTGGTAAAGCAGGAGGGACCTGGGGGGCTGGTCTTGGTTTCATTTCTCCTGATGCTAAAATACAAGCTCCAGATGGAGGTATGGAGCAAGGAATGGCAACAATTGAAGTTTCATGGAGTTTTTTTTATTTTATTGCAATCAGAGGCCGGGGATGGGCCTTTGATTACTAGAGGCCTCCACTTGCTTCAGCTGCTTCCTTAGCCGCGGGGTCGGAGCTGACTCATTATCATCCTCGCTAGAGTCCTGTTGATATGAGGATAATTGCTTTTTGCTCAAAAGACATTAAATCACCATGGAAGAGGCAAAGGGGTGTGAATTACATCTTCTCTGGGAAAAGCAGGAACCCAGCAGAAGAACTGAAAAGGAAATACTGTCCTTGGGAGGCAGGAGGAGAATGGCATAGGTTGCAGTCCCACTGGGCAGCCCCCTGCCCTCTGGTCAGAGGGAGCTGAGAGAGAGACAACCTGATGTAGTGGGACAGGTTGAGGTGGCCTGAAGAAATAGCTGAGGGTTGACCCTTGTATGTGGCCAGGCACTTTATTTTTTTATTTTTATTTTTTCACCTGGTACCTCTATCTTTGTATTTCCAAGCTCCTGAGGAATGAGATGGACATGCGGGGATAGAACAGGAGGGGGATGCTCTCAGAGTGCTCCATGGAGCATCAGCTCTCCTTTTCATTTGAAACAAATGTGTTTAAAGAGAACAAAATTTGTCCTTTCAGGATCACCATTGTACTGCCAGCGGTACTTCCTACAATGTTTTCAACTAGTTCGGGGCTTTTGCTTCAGATAGCATGCTCATGGTGCCTGCAAGGTTGCTCCCTAGGTGGTGTTTGTCTGTGGTGCATAGCAACACGGAGATGCCTTTGCCACATGTCTGCTTCATTCCTGTGCTGCTGTAGTTACTTTCAAAGCAGTGGTGCTGGGTTTCTATATCATTTATCAAGCGCTGGAAATTATGGGCATGACCTTGCTGTGGGTGAGCCCAAGATGCACGAAGCTGCTCCTCAGTCCATGGGGTTTGTCTGAAGCTGTCCAGAAGCTTCGTGCAAGTGGTGAGCCCCCTGGAGATGTGTGGCCTCTGCTGCCTGTGCTTTGCCCCTTGAGATGAAATTGCTGGTGGTGATCTAAGTCATTTGAGCCTATCAGGCTCTCAACAGAGGCACTGTGAGGTCACATATGTTATTGGGACCAGATACAAAGCTGTAAAGTGGTAATTTCAGGTTCAGTTAGTTATAGGAGGATCAGCTCTGTGCCACACGTGCTGGGGTGGGCTGTGCGGCTCCTTGAGCCATGTGGATCACATGGAGCAGCCTTACTGTTGCTCAGTGAAATGGAGAAAGGCATCAACTCTGCAGGAATTAAAGACACCAATGCCTTTTTCTTTGGACCCACCTTGGGTAGGGCCCTCCTGAGCACCGGCCGTTGGCTGGCGGTACACCCTCCTGACCCACAGATGCCAAAGCTGAGCTTGAGGAGGTGGATGCAGGCTGATGGGAATTGTAAGGTCTCAAGCTAATTGTGTTTGGTATCTTTCTGAAAATTGGCTTCTATTATCCCTCCTTGTGCTGTGTGTGGGTTATTACTGAAATGGATGGCACCACTGCGCACACGCGGGAGTGTGCCTTGCTGAAAGGCTTGCTCGAAAGCCTGCGGAAGGCTGTGAAAAAATTCTCATTAACTTCAATGGGCTTTGGCTGTGACCAGACAAAAATAGGCTGCTTTGAGACGGATGCTGCTTAGAGCACTCTCCAGCTCTGGTTTTGTGTGCCAGTGCTGGCCTTTGCTTTCTGGGACCGACCAGGGTCGGGGAAACCCCTGCTTTCCCATGGTCTGGTCCTTAACTTGTGAGAAAGTAGCCCAGCTGCCTCTGACCAGTGGAACCCACTAGGCAGCATCCCCAGAGTTCCCTGCCAAGGGGTCTTGGGCTGTGTTAGGTAGGCACCTGCCTTACCCTGTGCCCAAATAACCCTTGTGTTTTCTCACCCCATGCTAGGCATGGACCCTCCTGGACTGGCATGTGACTCAGTTTCTTCTAAATGTGATCTCTTGAGTCACCAACCCAGCAGATTTTGGGAGGTGGTTTGTGGCAAGGCACACTTTTATTTATTTCTTTAAAGCTTTGTGATGTTCAGGGGAAACTCGGATTCTTTGAAACATTTAAAGTATTCCTAATAGGTTACCTTGAAAGCTTTCTTCAGTCTTGAATGAATCAAAGTGCAAATGTTTATAATGCAACACCCACACAGGCTGGGAGAGGAATTTTATTAAGGCAGGAGAGTCAGAAAACAATAATAATAAAACATGTTTTATGAAGTTGGCAAGAAACTTATAAACTAGGTGAAGTTTTACAGCATATGAATTTGATACAAGTTGTAAATTTGAATTCCCAGGCTGGTCCTCAGGTCTTGCTCTTTATTACCTGAAATAACATTCTCCACTTTTAATAGCTGGCTGCAGCAGAGCGAACGTGGTTTTATCTTTCTAAATGATCTGCCGTGCGTGTCTTATAATCAAACTTTCACCTCTCCTGAAGACCTCGGCCCTTTCCTTGAGCAATGCAGCTGTTGCTAATTAGCAAATTACTGCTCTTTGCTTTGCCGTGGCGGGGGGACCTTGGAAATCTCTTACATACATCCCCTGGTCTGGATGAGTTACATTTTTCTACCAGCAGAAATCACCTTACTGTCTGATATGAGAATACCTTTTGTTAATACATCGGCAAAAAGATGCTCCAAATAAATTGACATATTGCACTAATAACCCACTGTGCTCCCCTGCTTGTGACACTACTGGGAAGGGACATGGGCACTTGCTGGGGCATTGTTGTGGTGTGACTGATGGCCTTCTGAGGCATCTGGAGCTCTGTTACCATTTTTCCAGCAAGGAGGTCTCTTTGTGGTGCAATCACTCACCAAGCTGGCTTTGGTGTCCCCCTCTGTGGTGGACATCATCTCAGGGGTGGCTTCCTGAGAGTGGCATTTAATGACCCCCTGACTGCCTGCTGTGCCTCTGGCTCCTCTGTGCGGCTCGGCTGTCAGCAGCTGTATGTGAGGGAAGCGTATAGAAATGATCTGTCAAACCCTGTCCTGTGTGTGCACATGCTGGTAGAATATTCCTCTTAAAAAAAAAAAAAAAAGTGATTACTTAAGTAAGGAGTTCTAGCTAATCACCAGCTTATTCCTTTAAAATGGGAAAATAATGAGGGATGTCTTTTTTAAGTAGGCTTCCCACCCTTGGATCTGTTGGGATTAGCATACGTCAGTGTGTAAATATTTAGTTTCCAAGGACATTGTGTGGTTTTTGTTTTGTTTTTTTCTTTCCTCTTCCTTGAAGAAAGAACAACAATAAGCAATTGAAATGAGGCAGCAGCTATGTTTGAACACTTTCCCCAGCATCTAAAATATAATTGAAATTAAAGATGACCCACAAAGGAAAATGTAATTGAACTTTCGCTCACGCAATGCATCAAGCTGGCTCTCAAAATCAGGGTTATGTTTGAAGTTGAAGAGATGAGATTCTGCCTCTGGGATGCTCTGGGTGATGGAGAATGAGTACAACGCTAAGTCAGTAAGAGGATGGGGTGGTGGGCTGAGAGCAGGGCTTTGAACAGCTGTCTTGGGTGTTGCTTTGGTAATCCCCTTCAATATTTTCTGCTGAACTAATACTTTGGAGAGAAACAAAATTCCATTCTGTGAAAAATCTTGACTTTTCCAATGTGCCTTCATTCAGTGTTGGGGTCAAAAAAGCAGCTTTCTGAGTAAACCTCTGGAAGAAGCCTCCTTGATGTCCCCTGCTCACCTGGGGTGATGCTTGTGCATGGAAGGAGGGACCCTTCCCCCCCACCCTGGGTATGTGTCTCTGAGGAGGGGGAGCCGCAGGTGGGTTTGTGCCCAAGACACTTTCCCCAAAGCCGTATAAAAAGTGGGAGACAGCTGGGGGACCACTTCTGAGGCCGAAGTGGGCTTGCCTTCTCCTGGGCTGCATCGGGGAGATCTTTCACTTGGAGTAAGACAGGGTGGGTTTAGCTGAAACTTCTGCCTCTAGCTGCCTGCTAGCCTGGGGGAATTTTTTGAGCTCATTTCTGTTCATGGAGGTCTCTCTTTGGCATCCAAACAATTTAGACTTTTTGCAGCAATGCGCTTTGATGTTTGGATTCAAAACCATGTCTTGTTTTGAAACTTGTTACAGTGTTTGCTATGTGTTTTTAAAACTGGGAAGATGAGCAAAAAGAAGCTGAAATCAGAAGCAAAATACATAATGCAAAAATGTTTTTAACTGAGTAACTTAGTGGAGTTTGCAGATTAAAGCAATGTCTGAAACCAGTAATTCACACAACTCTTCTAGAGGTCTGTATCCCTTGAGACTCCCAGAGCCATTCCTACAGCCAACAAATACCCTTGCCAAGCCAGGGGAGGCGAGAACTTGCATTCCCCATCCATCTAACAAATAAATCCCAAGCCCTAGTGAGGCATCGGAAAGCCGCCAGAAGAAAACCTGGCTCAGAAGAAAACCTGCATAGCCCCAAGGTTTGGAGGTCACGAGCGGTCATCAGTGTGCCACATGGCTTTGGTCCCCATCCTGCTGCAGGGAGCTACTTATAAAGTACTTTTGGGCCACTGGTGCTTAAAATGCTCATGCACCCATCATTCCTCTTTCTGGCAGGACTTCCTTATTGTGGGCATTAACCCAGGGCCTGCCTTTTGGGTGCCTCTTGTCTTTCTTTCAACGATTGCGTTTGCGCCGTTCAGCTGTAATTGGCAACTTTTGGACTTTATTTGCTTGCCTGCATGCTGGAAAGCCTTCAGAGGTTGTTTAGAAGGCAAGAGGAGCCTGTAGATCTAGAATATTTTTTTGTTATTATTATATATTATTGTAATTAAAACATATTTTTAGCAGCTGAAATCTGAGCCCGTCTGGGTATTTATACAGCAAGATGTTTTGGATGAGGAATAGGCCAAGATAGTCACGTGGTTGGGGCCAACGTGAAACAAAAGAATCCATTTATTATCCAGGCAGGAAATTTGTTCTTCGGGATGTTGTAGCTGCAGACATAATGATTTCATTTCCTCCAGTTCACCCAGATTAATGGCTTGTTCTCTTTTGTTTGTGTGCCTGTGTTATTTCTGCAACGCAGCTTCCCCCCCTCTCTGTGCCGGCGTGTGCGAACACGTGTGTGAGTGCCTTGGGCAAGGAAGGGGGGATGTAGGGTCTCTGGGCTGAGCTGCAGCAGGCCGGTTGGATTTTTGGGGTAGGTTGCTAGGGGAGAGCCAAGCGAAGCCTCTGGGACCACCTGGGGTGTCCTGCTTGGCAGTGATGGATGTTCTGGCGCACGTGCATCTCTGGAGGCATCCTCCTGTATCTCTGGAGGGCTTCTGCATCTGCTCCTCCTGCCAAGGACACCAGGGCAGCAAGGGGTGTTTTCCTATGAACCGGTGATCGGATGGGGTTGGTGGAGAGACTGAGACATAAGCACTAGTGTTGTCTTTATGGAAGGCTTGGGAGCAGCATGTCTTCTCCATGGCCATGCTCAAGGGTATACACAGATGTCGTGTACTTGGTGGGAAACCTGAACCTTTGCACCCTCCCAACTATGACGTCAAGAAACAGCTTCTTTTCCTAGGGAGCCATGCTGATGCTCAGGGATGCAGGTGTCAGCTGCAAGGCGATGGGTGAGCAGCTCCCTGCTTGCTGGCTGGGTTGGCCTTTCATACCAGGCAGGTCCCAGCCCCTCACAGGGCTGACTGCCATGTGGAAGCTGGTGGCACTTACACTCCTTCCACAGTAAAAAAACCAGACCCATCTTTGTGGACACTACAAGATTAGCAGCAGCCTTTATTGCTCCCTTTCTTGCTTTCTGAGTGTTTGGCTTTCGACAGCAAACGATGCCTTTGTGTTGCTATTGCCTGAATGATCCTCGCGGGGTTTCGGCACGGAGCTTTTAATTTACTGTGTGCTGCGTGACTGCGATCTTCTGTTCTGGATTAATCTGGAGTAACCATATGGAATTGGAAGCACCCATCTTTGATGAGATGTTGAATGTGGCACTGCCTAGGATCCACGCTACAGAAGGTTTGGTGACCTTGTTCCCCCGTGCCCCGCTCTTCCTCCTTCCCTTCTTTAGGCATTTCTGCTTTAAATCTGGGGAGGAGAGGGAGTTCCTGCCATCTCTTCTGGAGGAGATTTCCTTGCAGGGACATACCTCACTGAAGGAAGACCCTCTTGACCATGAAGGTGCATCTGCCATTGCTCCTGCCATCCTTCCATCTTCTGGGTACTCGTGTGATGATCCATCTTGCACACGTGTTTCACCTTCTTGCTTTTGTGCTTCTGAGCTTTTGTGCTGTGAAGGGTGCATGGGCCCCACCATCTAAAAGCTGCAGAGGTGAGGTGTGGGGAGCTCCTGATACCCTGTTGAGCTGCGGGTGCCTTCTGTCCATCTACCTGCCATCCCAAATTGCTCCTGGTGGTGACAGAGTTTGTGAGGATGTGACAGCTCTGTTGTGAAGAAGGTAATGAACACTAATGAGACTCAGAGTGCAATGTGCACTTAAAGTGATTTATTTCAGTAAGGAAACCACAATCAGGGAGTATGGGTCAGTATCATCAGGAGAGGTGGGTATGGAGATGAGCTTAGGGGGAAGTTTATCATCAACTGGTGCCACTTCAAAAATGAGCAGAGCTGGTGTTGCATGAAATGGAGCTGTGCTGGTCATGCTGGGACCATCCTTTGCCCGCAGTGGATCGTAGGCACATCCTGGGGGTCAGCTGGTGACTGGGCTGGCAGGCTGCCACAGGTGGACTGCTTGCTTACCTCCCCGCAATCCCATGCAGGGATTTTGGTGAGGTGTTACTCCTGTGTTAAGTCAGCTCTACCCGTGCACTCTGGAAGGAAACTGTCCTGATGAGGAGGGGAAAAATAATCCCCAGAACTGACCTTGGCACAGCTCCCAGCACACAGATGGCTGTCCTCATGCTAGAGCCTTTTCCCAGCTTGCACCCGCGCAGGCGCCGGGGCTGGAGGCAGGGGTGTGCTGGGCAGGCTGGCTGCCAAGCGGCACCTCCTGCCAGCATCCTCTTCTTCCTTCTTCTTCTCCTCTTCCTTGCCTCCCAGGGATGGCAGGAGCTGTGGCCGCTCCAGCCAGCCATTGCAGCTTGCAGGAAAAGCTTGGCGTAAGCACAGTTCTGAGCAAAATATTGTGATTTAAGGTCAACTTAGAGCAGCTATTGTCTCTTCTCTTCTCCTCTTCTTCTCCTCTTCTCCTCTTCTCCTCTTCTCCTCTTCTCCTCTTCTCCTCTTCTCCTCTTCTCCTCTTCTCCTCTTCTCCTCTTCTCCTCTTC